>JBBPLZ010000483.1:0-10816 GCA_038090055.1 Hemileccinum hortonii | reverse complement strand
CCTAGATTGACATTTCCATAGACTTCATCACTGATTTTCCCACCTTCAACAGGTACGATGCTATTGGCATCATTGTCAATCACTTTCTGAAAGAAGTCATCCTCTTCCCCTGTCACAAAACCACCTCCTCTTCAGACTTAATTATTTTATTTAGATATTACATATGGTGTTCTCACAGACTCTCTTCCTCCATAGTGTCAGATTGAGGACCCCAGTTCATCTCGGAGTTCACAAAGGAGTTGTGCAAGGTCTTGGAGATCTCTCAAAAACTCTCTACCATCTACCACCCCCAGACCAATGATCAAACAGAGCGCGTCAACTGCGGGATTCTTGCCTATCTTTGAGCATATGTCACAAAGAAGCAGGATTCATGGGCATCTCATCTTAAAAGGGCACAATTCGTCCATAATGCCTCTCTCGCTACCACCACCAGCACTTCCCCCTGCTCCATAACTTGTAATTATCAACTCCACCTGGGCGTTGAACCTTCCTCTTCAACCACCCTTGGGGGATTGTTTGCTAATACTATTGGCAAGGACAATGATGAGATCTTCGCTATTTTACAGAAAACTTGGGATCAGATGTCCCACACACAAGAATCCAAACACTCCAATGCTCCATCTTACTCTATCAGCGATCTCGTGTGATTATCCACCAAGCATCTTTCCCTTCCCTATCCCATGCATAAATTAACTCAAAAGTTCATCAGCCCTTACTATATCATTGCCCTCCTCTCTAATGCCATCACACTTCACCTCCCTTCCCACATCTCCATCCACCCTACTGTCAATATCTCCTGCATTAAACCTTACAAAGCCCCACTGGCTGGCCAACCTGTATTTAAACCTGACACCATAACTGTGACTGAAGATCGGCTTGAAGAATACAAGATAGACTATATTGCCACCTCATATCTTCATCATGGAAAGCTTCAATACCTCATCCATTGGAAAGAATGGGATGAAGTAGACCATACCTGGGAGCCGGCTGCTAACTTAAAACATGTGTAGGATGCTATCGCTGATTTCCACCAGTCTCACCCTAATGCCCCTCGTCCCATACACTTCATCTCCGAGACCAACTTCCTCTCCCTCTTCCATCCCTTTGAACCCTCTTACACTGAATTCACAGACTTGAGATTGGACCTCAAATCTAGTGAATGGGGGGTAATGTTGTAGTTTGTGTCCAACATCATACACTCTTTACTTTTTTTTCAATTTACTTTCGCTCATATCTTATGATCCCTGAGCACTGTTTACCTTGGTTCCCTTTCCAAAGTCACATGACCAGTGCATGTGACCATGGGAAACATCACATGACCTGAGGCCTGGACTATGATATCATCTATGATGTCATGCCTCATGGACATCTTCTTTTCTCATGTTTGGACTTCTTTTATTCCATGACATTCCATTTCCCATGCCTGCCCTAAAGTACTCTCCAGCTATATAAACCTCTCCTCCCTCTTTGTAATTTCCTTAGTCCTGTTCATTTGTATTCCTCCCTTCCTCATAAGGACCTTGTACATCTGAATATCACTCTTCTTCTCATTGCCAGCCTTGTCCTCTGCAAAGGGACCCTTGTATGTTGCACCTTGTCACTGTCATCCTGCCCATTCCTACCACAAACATTGTCTTCACCATCTCACTTGTCTTTGACTCTCATTGCCATTGCCTCCTCATTTTTTATCAACTCCTCATGCCTGTGGTTTAGGCATTCGTTGTTTAAGTTGTTGAAGGCCAATAACAGCAGTCCAATCCCCCAAACACTTTCATCTCTAGCTTCTATCCACTCCTCAGTGCCAAATCCCATGTGATTGTGAATCCAAGGAAATTGATTGGAAGCTTTGTGTTGGTCAGGCTCATGATATGCTCAAGAAGTAGCAGTAGAGACTTCACTTGCTGTTTTATATGCTCCACTTCAAAGATTGGTTCCTATGTGATCAAGGTGCAACTACTTGGACACACAATTGCCTTGCATTGGTCGAGAAAAAGATAAACTTGTGCACTGCTAGATACCATGCTGCTTACAGTGCCTTGTTGGCATTATCCTCTCTGCTCAACAAAATGGGCTGGAAATCTATGTTTTGGCCTCTTGAAAAGGGAGATATTCATTGCATGATGCATGGTGCTGATGATCAAGTAAGAAAGGGGCAGAGAAAACTGTCTTGGATGTGGATCACTTGTGGAAGTGGTAATGGTGAAGGTGAGCATCAGAGCCTGCAGGATGGTAGGTAGATGCTACAGAATCCTTAGGCTACCTGACAGTATATTCAGCGATTTGGATTGAATGGTGCAAAACCCAAGCCCTAGCACACCATTGGATAGAAGAAGTTGAACTATTGGTTGAGGAACAGTGTCAAATCTTATAATTTCTCAACTGGCAATCAACTTGGCCATTGGACAGGCAGGCACTTATCAAAACTGACGATTTTGCACTCAATGAGGATATGTGTTGTCAGCCTTGAACAACTTAAACAGCAAGCTCCTAAACAACAGGAGCCAGGAGTTGGTAAAAAATGTAAAGGTGGCAACAGTGAGTGTCAGCAACGAGTGAGACAGCAAAGATGAGATTTGTGGCTGGGATTGGGACAATAACAGTGATGAGGTGAAACATATGCAAGTCTCTTTACAGAGGATGAGGCTGGCAATGAAGAGGAGGAGTGGTATTTGCAATGTATAAGATCCCTACTAAGGAGGGAGGAATACAAGTGAACAGGACCGAGGAAATTACAATGAGGGGAAGGAGTTTATATATGTAGAAGGGAGTTTAGGGTAGGCATGGGAATATGGAAAGTCCTGGAACATTATAGAACATCATGGAATAAAAGAAGTGCAAACTTGAGAAAAGATGCTGTTCATGAGGCATGACATCATAAATGATGTCATGGGGTAGACCTCAGGTCAGCTGATATTTTCCATGGTCATGTGCACTGGCCACATGACTTTGAAAAGTGAAACTACTCGTAAATGGTGCTCATAGACTATAAGATGTGAGCAAAGGTAAAGTGAAGAAAAATTAAAGAGAGTGTACAGTGTTGGACATGAACTACAACAAAATGAGGGCATATGATATATTGAGATTGGCAGCAGCATCAATCTTGATGACCTCTTTGAGACGATGAGTTTGAATTAGGAAGTATATATTGCAGTCTTGACATACATGCTGTATGTAGTACAGCACATGAGAGTGGTCTTGCAATATAGATGGCAAACTTGGCTCTTACAAGATAAGATGGGGAAGAGTGAGAGCTTGCAAATGCAATTCAGATTGCAGACAGTGGCAAGAGCACTATGTATATACAGTCATTGTGCTAGGCAGGATCCAATAAAGAACTATGCCTCCCTCCTGCCACGAAAAAGTGGTCAAAGTCTTTATGCCATATGGAATAAAATTCAGTCACTTGTGGTAACATATGCATATGATCTCGACAGACCTGTTGTAAATGTGCCCCAATGCTGGGGTGCTTTTGTCTTGACCAACCAAATGTCTGAGTACATCAGTAAATTCACTAGTTGCTTATGTGAACTTGGACATCACTTACCAGACTTATAACATACTTCTGCAAAACTCAATGATTGGCATCAAAAAAGTAAATTTTTACTTGATAAGTTGATCCTTCTTCTTAATCACACTTAATCCATACTTGCCAAGTCAAAGGTCACCACACAAGTAAATCCAGGCATAATTAAGTGCACAAAAAAGTTATTAGAAAGTCACACACAAGTTGCATGCAAGTCAAATAAGTGATTGACAGACCTACTAAGCACAAAGTAGTGCAAGTATGAAAAAAGTGTGGTAAGTGCATATGACAGCAGCAAAATGAATGACAGGAGGGATTTGGAAGGGCAGTTGAGAAAAAGAGGGGAAAAAAAAGCACATAGAAAAGGAATTGGGGGAAACAGTAGCCAGCAACAGATCTTCAAGTTGATCTCACAGAAGCATTCTAGAGTACAACAAAATATGTTAGTCAAGTAAGAGAATAGTGAAACAACTCACAAATTAAGGAGTACTTGTTGATATCCTGTGAATTGATGGTAGGCTCTTCAAATTTGTACATCTCATCCCATGCAGTCACTGCTAAATCGATGACACTTACAATGTCCTCTGGACATTGCTTGGCAACTGCAACTGTAATACCTCATGTGGCACTCTTCCAATTTTGCTCAGAGAATGAGCAAGCAGTTGTGTTCTCTTATCCTGATGCATGATTGAGATGGATTGGCATCTTGATGGAAACCTTTCTCTTTGACAAACTTGGCTGTGCCATGGAACTTACTTGAATGTCCCCCACCTCAATCATGCCAAGCATGCATTCAAGCTAAAAGAACAAAAAAATCTTGCATGAGTTCCAGAAATAAAAGTAAACAATGAATAAATACCATAGCCCCACAGATGCCAATGATGCTTTTAACCCCCCTGTTTGCAAAGAACTCTGTGTTGAGGGCAGGGACATTGACAAAACCTCTGGTGTTGTTACAGTGGATAGTCACAAGGAGATGAGCCATGAAGACTGAGCAGAATGCCTTTATGGGATTTGTGTTGTTGAAGTCCTCATATAAAAACACAACACCCTTCAAAAGCTCTCTAGCCATCTCAATGGTCTTTTTGTCCAGAATGTCAGTGAAAAAAATGGTAAGAAGGGCAATGCAACAGATCCAACACCATGCCTCCCCTTCAAAGCCATTGATAAGTCTGAAACAATATGTAGTAAACTCATTAGCAACAATAATAGTGGGGACACAATATTACACAGCTACTGGCACAGAGGAAAGATCCAAGTACATCTCCACATCAGAAATTTCAGGGTAAACCACCCATGCAATCTCTTTGATAGAGCAAGCAATCTGACTTTTCGAGATGTTCCAAACATTGTCCTGACCTGCAGTCCAGAGGTATAGGATAGTTATTACTGATTTTCTCCATTTATCTTTTGTGAAACACGCAAAGAGGGATATAGTGTTGAAATAGCCACCTCCATTTTTCTCTATACCACCAACAGAGGAACCTGAAGTACTTGTGGGACCAGTTAACAGTGGCAGGAATAAGGTGAGAACCATACCATTACCTGCAGGCTCAGTCAACACTGGTGAGAATACAGTGGGAACCACATTTGACTTGGAAGATTCAATTTTCAACCTCTTAGGAGTGTGATTGATTGTAACTGATGTCTGTAGGAATGGAAGTATAAAAAAACTGGAACACGTGACTATTTACCTCATCTCTTGTGTCATCCATGCAGTCAAAGGGGGAGGACTTGGTAGCACATAATTATCATACCACAGTGGAATTTGGAATTTTTCAAATTCTTTTTCAAAATCCATTCTAATATTCTTCTCCTCTAGTTTGTGTCCTTGACCCTCTATTGACTCAGAGTCAGACAATGACAAATACTTGTGCTTAGCTGGTTTGAGTTGCTTCCTCTTTAGGCAGGACTGACTCAAAGAAGGAGGTTCTGTGTCAGTCTTAGTGGGGACTACTTGAGTGATTCTCACCTTCATGTAGGATAGCAGCAGTACATTCATCAGTTGTATTTACCAGCTGAACCAGCATTTGTAGGCTTACCTATTTCTTTTCAACACCTACTAAGATCACTGCCATCTTCTCATCATCACTCAGAAACTCTTCACAAGATAGTGAGTTGCTGACTGTCATGGGTTGTGTGATCACAGAGTTGACAGATGTAGATGGTGGAGTAGTGGCTGATTGGATCATAAAGGAGCCTTTGAGGGCAGTAGACTGACTTTGAGTAGTAGGCCAACTATGATCTAGCCAGGTATGGATCTGACTTGTCAAATCCTCCTTCATGGACGAGCTACAATTCACAATCAACCATGAAAGATTCATAAAGTAGAGTGTTGCCTCAGTGAGTAACAATTTCACAGCTTAGTGTCAAGTCAGAAAACTCACATCATCTGATGGTCCTTGTCTTCACTGCATGTCAGACTCTGCTTCATTACAGGCATTCTGTCTTTCCAGTGCCTTTCAATTGCATTACAAAGCTGCTGATTGGAGGCTTTTGCTACCTTCCTGGCCAATGTCTTTGTCACAGTCTTGTTGATGATTTTGAGGTCTGTATTCTCTGCACCATTATTGTTGTGGGCTGTGCAAACTAGCATCAAGGTGAGGCAGATCTTCAACTGATGATTTTACCATTGGTCTCATCCTTGTCATTAGGGTTAGTAGCCTTTTTGACCTTCTGGCATAGCCAAGACTGGACAGGCTTCATAGGGGCTGAAGCCTTTGAGGCCTCAAGTTCCATCATGTTCTCAATGTCAGTCACACATGACATTCCCTTCTCTATAGCAGCTGTTTTAGCTCCCACTTTGTCCACTGCTTTCTTGTTGTCAGCTTGTTTCTGAGCAAAAGTACATTGAGGTGCTGCTTTCAGAATGAGACCTGGATGACAAGTTGCATTTGCTTCTCTAGTGCAACAAGTTGACTTGGCATTTGTAGATGACATGGTTGCAAGTTGAGAGAAGTTGTGCTGATCTGGGAAGAATGCAAGAAAGAGTCCAAGTGAAGGTCCAAGTTAGTATGTACCTGAAATTTATCTCCTCTTGAAACTTTGTTAATGTATGCAACCAATTTACTCACATGTCTAATTTAATGGATCATGCCATCTAACCATATTGTTGCACAGCCTCATTGCCTTGAATTCAAGATGCAGCAGTATGCTTGCCGCAATCCGCTATGTGGGTGTTGGTTCAGAAATAAGTTGGGTCTCATGCAACATAAGATCACTGCCCATCAAGTCTTTCCTCAGCCTCCACCCACACCACCACCACCACCACCACCACCACTATCACCCTCTCCTGGACTTGGACCAGCTGCAGGTGAAATACATGATGATTTAGAATCTACCGAGTTCAATGGACAGGTAGACAATGAGGCCCCCACAGCAACTGATGATGCCAATGAGGATTTTGAAGAGCTTCATTCCATGGATGCAGAGCTTTTGGAACTGCAAGGTAAGCTTTATTGGAACTACCACATCAAACTTAGCAGCAAGTTGCTGGAACCTGAGAAGAATCCATGTTTGAAACTAACTGGAGTTTTGTTGTTGTAAGCTGACCTTGCAACTTCAATGGTGTATTCCTACCTGACAGTGCTGCACTTCATACAATCCCAGTGAAATGTAGTGATGATTGGACACCTTACAATGATCAGTTGAAATTTGAGCTTGCAGATTTCCTGTTCACAAGGAATCAAATGCCTGTGACACAAATTGATTCACTTCTCAGCTCAGGGACTGCATTTCTAGTGCAAAACAGTGGATCACCATTATTCACAAGCCATCAAGGCCTGTACAAGATAATTGACAGCACCCCACTAGGCAATGTTAAGTGGGACAACTTCAGTATCTGATTCACCAGTGAAAAACCTGCCAACAATGTACTCCCTTGGATGAGTGATTCATACAAAGTTTGGTTTCATGATCCATGGCAACTGGTACATGAAATTCTTGGAAACCCTGAGTTGGCACATGAAATGGATTACCAACCATATTGTGAGTTCGAAACAACAACATATCACCAGAAATTTCAACAGAAACAGATTACCAGCAATCACCAGCAATTTCATGATTTCATGTCAGGAAATTGAACTTGGGAACAAGTGGTAAGTCTTGATCATTTGTCATTTGTCATATTCATGCTAACTAGTTTGGATATCCACTAGGATCTCATTTCTGAGAATATAAATACACATGGAGTGATATTCATGCCTATCATTCTGGATAATGACAAAACAACTATGTCAGTTGTCACAGGACAAAATGACTTTTACCTGCTATATCTTTTGGTTTGAATTGTTCACAACAGTGTTCAGCATACCCACCAAAATGCACTTGTTCTTATTGGATTCCTTGTCATGGCAAAAAGCAAACTATTCACCTATTATAGTTGTTCTGTCTTTGACCTTTCTTTTGTGACAGTGATGAAGGAGCATGCTTCACACATTGGATTCTGCCTTTTCAAATGGCAACTATTTCATATGTCATTTTCAGGAATATTGCAGTCCTTCAAGCCTGCCATATCAAAACCTGAAGTTATGTGGTTTGGCGATGGCCATTATCATCGTGTTATATATGGATTAGGACCATATATTGCAGATTATGAAGAGCAGGTCTTACTCTCTTGCATAGTGCATAATTGGTGTTCAAAGTGCATCATCTTGGTTTTCTTTTTAAAAAATGATGATTTATGATGTTACTGTTCTCAGATGCCTCTCATTTCAAGATAGGCTTGATGATGACTCACTTGCACAGTGCCAAGAACATGCTGAAGCATTGATCAATGTGTTTGATCTCAATGGTCTTTGGGAGCAGTATGGTATTGTTGGTCGATTAGTGGTATGTTTGCTTCTCAGTCACCTCTAAATATAGTATAGCTACTGAAAAATAACCCACTAGTTCACTAATGATTTTCCTCATGCTGACATATACAAATCACTCTCACCTGATTTTCTTCATCAAATCATCAAAGGAGCTTTCAAGAATCATCTCATTGATTGGGTTGAAAAATATCTTATCAAGATTCATGGAACCATTCAGGCAAATGTCATACTCAATGATATTGATCGGTGATATGGCAACTCTATTGTCTTGAAGTTCTACCATACTAATGAACCTCTTGTTCTAGAATCACAGCTGTGACCACATTTGCCAGCTTTAGGTGGTTCCCTCAAGGACAACAGTTCAAACATTGGACAGGCAATGATTTCAAAGTGCTAATGAAGATATTGTTTCTTACTACATACATGATTTGTGAATTTCTGATGATATGACAAGTATATTTACCAGCAATTGAGGGCCATATCTCAGTGGATATTATTCAAACATTCTGAGCATTCCTTGAATTTTGCTACCTTGTCTGATGGAATGTAATCACTGACAACACACTCAAAGATATAGACAATGCATTGATGTGTTTTCACCAATACCTCAAAGTTTTCCACATCACCAATGTCATCTCCACTTTTGCACTCCCTCAACAACACACCATGAAGTATTATATCCACATGATCCATCAATTTGGTGGGCTGAATGGTCTATATTCATCAATTACAGGATCAAAGCATATTAAGGCCATCAAGGAACCATATCGCCACTCCAGCCACAATAAACCATTAGGTCAAATATTTCTCTGCAATCAGCATCTGGATAAACTTGCAACATCATGAGTGGATTTCCGCAAGTGAGGAGTGTTAAGTAGAATGTGTCTTTCAGACACATTTGGTACATTTAATTCACATGACATCTCAATCTAACAATAGTTTCTCTTTGATGATTTTACTAATGACTTTTCTACCTTGACTCAAAACAAAACCAACAACTTGACCCCAAACTGACCATCAATAGTCCAGTGGATGCACCTTCTGGTTCACCATTAACTATGACTGATCTCATTGAGGATGATGGTGACACAATTGATGACCTGGTATTTATCAAAGCCCATGTTGAGCTTGCAAGCACAGCATGTAAGTCTCAAATCACTGGCATCTGCTGCTAGTCTATGGTACATGCATTTGTCTAATCTCTGTGGGACAGAATGAAACTGAGCAAAACCAGTTCCATAACTGAGTGAGGAACTGGGTATCAACAATCTTGAACAGCTTCTATACTGTTTCCTTCACCAACAGCAGAACATGAATGACCACAACCCAGATGCTACCCTTCTCAAACAATGCCTGCTCTACAACAGAAGAATTTCAATCTTTAATTCCACCACAGCCAGATTTTATGCACCAAGTGACATTAGTGGTGTCAATGGGATACATCATGAATTCATTTGCACATTTCCATCATGGATGCAAGATTATCCTTGATATGACTGTGCATTTGTTTTGATTGATCCAAACATGCCAGGGATGCACAGTCTAATCATAGTATGTATCTTGGTTTTTTTTTCCCTTTACAATGCCTGGTCAGTACTACCCATGTGCAGTAGTTCATTGGTTTGTCTGTTCAGATAAGCCAAACTCTGATACTGGAATGTGGATTGCATGGCCAGGCTTCAATACGTGTAATCATCATGATATTTCCATCATTCACATTGATGCTACATATCTCTCATGCTATGCACCTCATCCTCATCTATGGTACTCATTTTATCCAGTTTGATCCACCAATTCAACATCACCATTCATATGATGTATTTCAGACATTCTACATTAACAAATTCGCAGATCACCATTCCATTGATATTTCAACTTGATTTGTACTATAGTACTACTTATGTGAATTACAAGTCCTCTGTCATGGTCATGTTTCCTGATCTTTCTTCACACCAGTGGCACTTTCTTGCTCATACCTGCCTTGACCTGATCATTCATTGTGGTTTCTAGACAAGAGTGTGCACCTCTACAAGTCTTCTACTCAGGAATAACTTACAGGCCATGTCATCAATTTTGAGCAGATCCAGAGTATCAAGAATAAGTCTTGGTATGTTTGGATAGAGATGGGGTTGGTTGATCCATTACAAATAGAGGTGGTTGAAGCAACTCATCAATTTGTTACTCTAACGATTGTCACTCCTCCTGCTTCACTTCCAATTCTGACCAGACTGCCTCTGCAAGCAAGGATTGGTTCTGGATTTAGTGTGTTTGGAACTGGTAAGCCCACCTGTTTCCAGCAAAGCTGCCCCTTGTTTACAATCCCAGCCTCAGTGACACAATGTAACCCTGTTCAGCAACCAACTTTGTAGGCAGTGAATGATCACTTTGTGGTGCAACATAAGTTCCTTTCATATGCTCCTTCTTTCCTCATACTCACCTCACAAAGTATAGCATGATCATCAGATTCTGGACATGTCAT
>JBBPLZ010000482.1:0-10836 GCA_038090055.1 Hemileccinum hortonii | reverse complement strand
GAGCGACCTGGATGGCGCATGCTGATTCCATCACGGTGGCACCAGTTCGATTGCATGTCCAGTTCTCTGGGCAAAGGTCCCTAGACGGCTCGATACAGAGGTCATCTTCGCATTCGAGTTGCCAGGCGTCCCATTCAGAGATAGTCTGTGGCCAGTCTTGCTCAAGTTGAGATGCAAGTGCCTCGATTACGTCGCTGGCCTTGTACTTTAACGCAATCCTGAATACGGGCAATACACTAGCAAAACTCCTGTTGCTGTGCCTTCGGAAGAAAAAATATCTTTAGAGGCGCGTAAGGAATGTGTTTCGAGTGTGGACAAGGGTGTGGCATACATCGGGTAGTGAATAGTGATGAAGAATCGCTCGAGGTCGAGCGCGTCATCGTCTGGGAGATACGCGTACTGCGTGTTACCAACGTATACGTAACGGCGTGCAAGAGAATTGTCGAGCTCGCTCAATAGGGTGGTGGAGTGAGCAGTGAGCAAGTCGCGATAGAGATTGTACAGACACAATCTGCCTGAATCAAATCGTCGTGCGCAGATGCGGATATCCCCATCATCGAACCATAAGTCTTCGTTTAACTCAAAAGGGAGAGTTGAGTGATCTGAGGACATTTTGGAGGCGAACGCGTCGTGAAGTGGTTTAGAGTCAAGAGGGGGTTATGGGTTGGTATGGCGCCGCGGAACCCAGATGTACAGGGGCTATTTAGGCATGTTGTTGCAATTGACGCGGCCAACCTAATTTAAACCTACGCAGCGCTCAACCCTTTATAATGAGATCGTGAAGAGTCGACACGGACGCCAGTCCGAGGCAAATGCTCGCGAGAGGCATCGCTGACCCGGATCGACTGCAAAGTGGCGGCACTACACAATCTTTATTGATAGGTATGCTTTGCACTAGTCGAAGAGTAGATTTGGTTGTTACAAAACCCCAGTATGATAAAAATGATGATACATCGGTATACAACAATGCGATGGCCGACTCAATGATGGGGGTATCGCGAAATGCAGTCAACGCCTGTCTGGAATGATGAACAAGGTAAATACTACAGGTTCAAGTATCTTGCCATCTTCAAACCATCAGGTCATCTTGTTACAAAATACCTGGATCCGGGCTTACCGGATGATGTTACAATTCGTAGCTTTAAGTAGTCGCAGAGTACGCAAGTAACGAGCCCCGGACCATAGCAACCACATCCAGGGCGTTGTTCATGATGCGTTCAATCGATCCTTCCTCCTGAGTACTTCGAAGTCTAGTCCATCTGGGGGGCATCGACGGAAGCAATCGTAGACTGTTCCAAATCATCAGTGTTTCTTGTGCGGTAGGACGGTCCTTTGGATCTGTCTGAGTCATCAATCGGGCAAGATCCCCCAAGGTTTCCAATCCCTTGAACTCCTACGGGAGCATGTCAGGTCCGAACAGTAAATGAAAGTCGAGAAAACGCACGTCTACGATCTTTTTCTGGTAAACTTGACCAAGGTAATACACATCTAATTTGAACGGATCATAGGGCAACCCGGAATTTTGTTCTGGAGCCTCTATTCGGCCCTTCTCTCCAGTTACGAGGCGTTCACATTGTCCTTGAACGAACTCTGTTGATAAGCCGAAATCAATAAAATAATACTTGATCTCGGCTTCGGAGCGTTTGCGAGTGGGGGAGAGATCTCCGCCGTCGTGCGCTTGCCAGGGATTCATTGGATGCCAACCGTCTTTGTAGAGATTGGAGCCATCCATCAGGATATTCTCAGCTGCACAGTCACTGTGGATCTCATCTTCAGTTACTAATTGCGAATAGGAAATCTACTCACCGGTGTGCCACACTTTGATCGTGCATATATGCCAGACCCTGCATATGGCATTCAGATCGCATGCCTTTATTACAACAGATAGTCTAACCTCCAGTGTTTGACTCACGAAATCAAATACTTCCCCGAGGGAGGTGAGGTCCGGGTCGTTGAAAGGACGAAGAAGGGGCATGACGATGTATCGATATTCCGGAATCCAGTCGTCGGAGAAGCTGTTAAGTACGGGCACGCAGTGGTTCCGTTTATCTTTCTGACACTCTGATGACCCTAGCCGCAAAGCAATCTTGAACTCATCCGGGTGAGTTCTGAAGTCAATCCGTTTTATGAATACTTTCTTGCCGTTTTCTCGTTCGGATATGGCATCTAGGAGAGCAGCTTTCTAGTACGTACAGAGTTAAGTATGGAATCGTGGAACTGGAGATATAACTGACCCATTGAAATATATAGTCTTCGTGCAGACTAGGGATGGCGTTTTCTTTGGATATCCAGGATGCCTCCCACCCGGGGTGGTACCGTGGTCGAAGAATGTACCCCTTATCTTGGAAAAAATAATATCTATCTCTCCAAAATATTTCATCCACCAGCAATTTCTCGGATAGGGAGCTCGGCATGAACTAGAGTTTGGGAGAAAGATAGCGGCCACTCTGGAGCTACGACAATGAAGAGGAATGATCCCCAGTCCAGTGAGTTGTAGGTAGTCGTAATATTCTAGGTTTAACCAGGCACAGCCACCCACAGCTTCATCCGAAGCAAACTGCTGCAAACAAGATGCGTTGATTAGGTGAGTTACCAACTTCTTACTGCCTCGAGGTTGCAGCGTGTCCAACACAGGAATAATCGTTACATATAAACATTGAGATGCATTCAAGCTACTCCGTATCGCATTCTTCAATTCCTACTCAAGCGTCTCAAATCGAAGCTGTTACCCATGGGCAGTGATACTTCACTCTCCTTCTACTCCAATATCTTCGGTTTCGTAGTTGGCAGCATCTCCTTGCTTGGGTTCGTCGTTGGCTTATGTCGGCCCCACCTCCCAAGCAACAAGATTAAGACGCTGGATGTTTTATTAAATGAGACTGAGAATACCTTCACAAGTGCTGTCGCCGATGGACTACTCGTCCATGAATTTGTTCGGATGGCAGAGAACCGTCTCGCGCTGTGAGTTTTGTAGTTTCTCATTCCTACTAAATAACACCTTGCACCAGGTTGAGAGAGGAGACCTGCGGTTTGCGCTCTCGAGCATCTAATGCAACCGGCTTTTGCCAAGATTACGCCGGGTTCCTCAATGGAACGTCAACAGCGATCGGGCGCACGTGTCAATCTCTCAAGAGGCTCAAAGATGAAGTCATTGTGCGTGTATTAGCCCCGCCACTGATGCTCTGATCGAGATACAGCTCCTCAGACTTCTAGCGAGGAGAACCGTCGTACCCGTGCGCAAACAATCCCAGTCCAGGTACCACCTCCCGTTCCTGCCGCCCACCCTGAACCCAGGCAGCCCCCCATTCCCCAAAGTCTCACTGAGATTGCCCGTCCTCATTCGTGTCCCCCCGTGTTTCATGTATCGGGTTTATCCGATGTACAAATTGTACACATTGAAAGCTGTAGTCGCCGATCGAGGTGCAGATAAAACACAACCTTTTCGACCAAATTTGTCGAGCAGATCTTTCCAGCAACTTTGTGTGGAGTGGTTCTGACGTATACACCAGCTAACTTCGAGCTGCGACTTGCCGTACGCTCCTCTTTCTCATCAACCAGACACTGTCGGGTGCCTACCTGCCTATTTATCCCTCGACGTACCTATATTTATATTGCATTGCTGTCTATACCTGGATTGACCGGTCAATGTATTATTGCCATCGTAGTGGAATTACATATTTTGAGTATCAATGTTCCCAATGAAGACCGGTTATGGCCATGTCGATCGTAAATATGATCAGATATCAACGAATGACCTGTTAAGATAAGTTATTTTCGATATGACGGGATCTGAACATTGATGTACCTAGTGACGAGGTCAACAACACAATTCTGAATGACAAGGGCCCTTTGCAGCTGTGAAATGCTCCCTCGTGAGAGGCGGAGGACATTGATCCGTTTTTTAGCGGGGTCCTCATCGTTGGGGTTAGTGAAGGACGATAACAAAAGCGATAAGATGGGTATGTGGGCACGACCTTACGGGAACCGCCGACGTGCCAGAACTTGTTTTATCCTAGTGGTTGATGAGCTATGATACACTCTATGTGACTTGATTACATACCAGTGCAACGTGGGACTCTGAAATTTCGTAGAATATGCGTGTTCGCGTGTCAAGCACCAAGGACTGAGGGCATAAAATGAAGAACACTGAACGCAGAAAAGTTCCTGGCCGCCATCAAGTTCAACTAGCTGACTGGAATCCGATTCAGGAACGTCCAAGGGGACTATGTCGGACAGCTTGCCAGAAGTCGGGTCCAACCGAAACCTTGAAAGGTGTCCTGGTCGCAGTGAATAAGGACGACCGCCAAAACGGCAGGATGGAGGACGTGCCACTGTGCGGACACTCAATGACCACCAACACACACGCAACCCAGTGACCTTCCACCGATGTCTCGGAATGCTCATATCACTCTTCCTCCTGTTCCCAGAGGACCTGCGGGACGTGTGATTCTAAGTCGGAATTAATGTCATATAATACAAACAGTCGGTCCGTTTGGCATACGATGAACCACCTCTCACCAATAAACATGACAGGACGCTTCGAAATGCCGTCAAAAATGGATCTCGACATGGGAGACAAATCGCAAAATCACCGCCCCCGACTTGTTCGAAAGAAGCATGGGGAAACGGGCCAGGCGTACGAATAAATGGTGCAATCCTGAGTGACACTGAGGAACCATTTTGAAACCTGCCAGAGAGGAGTGGATAGTAAGTGGTAGAACTCTCGGGCCAAATGAAAGAAAAGCTTGCCTTATAGACGGGCTGGTCACAAGACTATGCCAGTGGTTCGCCGGTTGCATGCGCCCTTGCAATCCAGGTTTTGTGTGAACCCTGAATCGGTGTTAGCGTACCTACGTCAGGAGAGTTGAAACACACTTACCATTCGAGTTTGAACTTTCATCATAAGTTATCATGAAGTGAACGGGCACTGTGACAGGGAGTCACCTGAATCATGATGTTCTCAGAGTCAGGTCCGTCGAGAAGCATGATGTGGCTGCTCTCGAGCTATTATTTCTAGCCGCGGCTGGTGTGGGAGCTATGTGATCATGTGAGGGGTATCTGGATTCCTCGTTCTTGAATTCCGCGCGAAGTTCGTTACCGAACTCTAGTACGGGACCAGGAACGTATACCGTGCGGTCTGTCACTTGTCAAGGCTAACGGCAGTCCGACTCCCAGAGACGTCGCCTTCGGCGACATCGAGTGACCAGACCGGTCTACTGCGTTGATAATTATTTTCGTTGTAGTTTAAATTTTGTGTGAGTCGTAATCCTCATTTTCTTGGACTGTTTGCATCAGGAAATTACAAGTGTCTTTTTTGGGCCTAAACGTGACTTTACTAAGCTTTTGCGGTTCGCCAGAGCTTGCTGTGCCCAGCTGAAAGTGCCGAGCACTCTGAGACAAATTAGCACAAAATAGTCAAATAGCCATACCTTGAGTGCTCATCTTGTGCATCTGAGCCCATCTCGGAAGGTGGTATCTCAAGCCCATTGAAGGGATTCCACACCAAAAGTTCAATCTCATTGTTGAGGACATCCAGAAGTATGTGAAGAAGAACTTGGCAATAGCTTCTGCTGATTCTGCTGATGAGGAAGTGAGTACAAGGATTTATTCAACTTCTGTTAATTGGTGTAACATTTCCTCCTACTAGTGATTCCATGGCCTGGCCCGGCCCAAAAGCCCCAGCCTGGGCCCAGCTTAGGGGGCTAATGGCTTCACAATATCACAGGCCTGGCTCTAGGCCCTTAAAGCCCCTAAAGACAGCCTGGCCCAGCTTGAAAGCCTGAGCTTAGGCCTAGGCCATGGCTTGATATAAATTGCTACCAAAAAACAAAGTACAAGACAAAAACATAGTATGAGTATGTATTAGTAGACTCGAAAGTAAACTACTCATTAATGTCAAGAAAATTACCATCCCACTCATCCTCACTGGCATCCCCATTGTCATCACCAGAATCTTGCTTTTCACACACCTCCGGAGCAAGCAAGGGATCCCCTTGAAGTGTGACACTCAACCTTGTACTACACTTCAGGAATTGAAGCGCTTCCATGACATCAGCCTTGAGATGGTTGCAGTGCTTGCTGATGGTTATCCCTGCAGACAAGAATGCACATTCTGAAGATACAGAGCTGACCATGATGGAGAGAAAGTCCTGCGCCAGGGATCCTCACACTGGGTATTGTGTAGAGTGCATTCCCCACCACTGCATGATGGTGGTGTTGCCAAGGTGTTCTCACATATTGAGATAGTCATGGAAACCTTGCAGCCATGGACATGTGGGATTGCCACCATGTTTGCTGCTCTGGTTCCAACTGACTGTGTCCTTGTCCTCGCTCTTATCATCAATGTTGGACCCCAAAAGAGCATCAAGTTTGGAGTTATGTGTTGTGACATGACATTTGTGATCCATGGGCTGTGGGGCATCAGTGTCAGAGCCATACATCATGTAATAACATTCTTTGTACTTGTTGGATTCATTAATAGAGAATACGATTGAGAAAAAAAAGACTTACAATTAATTCCACATGCTTTGTCACATCATTCGCAAGCCATTCACCCCAATTGGCACAGATATACTCAAGCTTTTGATGAGGATCGAGAACTAGAGAAAAAAAGTAGATGTCAGATAGGTATGACATATCACAAGTCCACTTACTCATTGCTATAATATGTGCATCAAATGTTGCGGTACACTGATAATAATGGGAGACTTTTTGCACCCCTGCTTCAAGTGCAGCATTGAATCTTGTAAACTTCTTGCTTTTTGTGCGTAATGACCATGCTTTGTGTAGCATCTCCAAAGCTGGGAGGGCTGTATGTAGCATAGGCCCTTGCTCCGATGAAAATGCATGTTGTGCATTCTCTGCAAACTAATGTGTGTCATGTCAGCATGTAACAAAAGGAAAGAAAGGATGTACCACAAGGAGGGCCAGAAGGAGATGGACTTGGTCCCACTCCTCTTCTGATAACTGGAGACCCAGAATTTTGTGGTGCTTCTCTGGGTTGTTCCCACAATCCTTGAATGCAAGCTATTCAATGAAAGTGTTGACATTCTATATTAGCAACATTAGCAAGTGTAAATGCATGAACATTGTCAAATATACTTACCTCCTTGAGTTCAAGTGCACAACTGAGCATGTTGAATGTTGAGGACCATTGGACTTTCATATCAAGTATGAGTTGCAGGGGAGGGGAGCGTGTCTGAATATTCTTGAATAATTCTTTGCACTGTGCAGATGAATGAGCCTGAGACACTCATCAGTATCTGGCAACTCTAATTACATACAAGAATCCTTAGTACCTTGACAGAGATGGCATGAATGAGACCAATCGGATCTCAATCCCTTTTGTCACTCAAGACAACAATGTCAGCATCAGACAAAGAGGGTCATAATGGTTTGAGGTGCTGTAGGTCATAAGGAAGGCCTGCATGGCCAGATTGATAACATGGGCCATACAGCTGTGACAGAAGTACATAGTAGTTAAAATATATGAGCACCAGACATCATGACTGACTTATCATAATCGTTGCTTCGCCCCATCAAAAGCTTACCTGTTTTGGATGTGAGAAGGCGAGCAAGCTCTGCCATCATCATATCATTGTTGCTTGCATTGTCGCAAATGACATATCCGATCTAATCCAATGATGAGGTGTCATTGATGGACATGTATTACTAACAGATCACTTATCCTATAAATTATATCGAGGCACTTGACTGCTTTATACAGCACCTGCCCAAGACAGATTCCATTGTGTGCATTGTTGAGCTGAATGAACACAATAAGGCCAGTTTGAAGGATCCAAATATGAGGTACATTCTTTTCGATCCATGACACAGTGACAGCAAAGTAGCCATCACAGTTTGATGCTTGCCATATGTCACAGGTAAGGTTGATTCACCCTTGAACATTCTGGCTCTATTGTACTATGTTAGTTGAGTATTGTGTAAGGATATGCATACGTACCAATAGTTTCTTTTTGAGCAAGAGGAAGTCAAACTTGAATTTCTTGATGATGAGTTTGTGCATCATGGTATGACCAGGTACCTTGATCTTGTTGGGAGCATGTGAGACAATATCAAACAATTTTTGGAATGCTAGATGTTCCATGCAATGGATAGGCTGTAGCATTGGTTTTTAGCAAGTCAATTGCCATGTGTGGGATTGCTCACCTGGTCTGTTGTGACAAGCCACTCAATAGTGGCATTATGAAATGCAGAGTCAGAATACTGAATGATTGTGCCCACTGGCATGAGATGGCTGTCAAGGGATGGCTGTCTACTGATGCTGGTGCCAGATGAGGTGGTGTCACATTGATGAGCTTCTTTGTCTCGCCAGTGTTTGGTGTCCATGGGTAACATAGACATGAACCCATTTTTGGCAGCCCACTTCTGATATGTCTCCTCATGTGCTGCTTGCTGGTGATACCACAACATGGTTGTTTGGTTGATGATAGCAACCTGCTTTTTGAGTTGTTTACTAGTACATACATACAGCTAACAGAGATTTGACAATGCAAAGAAAAGAAAATGCACTTGCAGACATTACAATCTCAAACCTTCTTGTTGTCCAAGTTAAGGTATGGAGTGGAGAAATGTGTGTCGATATCTTGAGTGTGTTCAGCCCGTCCCTTCTTGGCTGGCTTGTCTACTTCAATGACCTGGACGTCCTTGAGCAGGCCATTGGACCAGGTAGGAAAGGCCCCATTACAGACAGACCTACTGGCCTGTGACACTGCATGACTTGGATCCTTCTGAAGTCCTATAAAATGTTGTGAGAAATCAGTAGACAGTCACTGCAAACTCACCTTTTTTCTTTTGGGTAGGCTCTTGGCATCAGATTCCACATTGGATATGGCAGTGTCGATGTTGAGAACTTTCTGAGCCTGTTTTGAGCCAGCTTCACCGCCAGATGTGAGTGGATTATCACCTTGAGTGATGCCTTCAAGTGGCCACATTGCTACCTGAGCTTTCCAGTGGGAGAAAAGCTTCAAATCAGCAGCGTTCTCAGTACATGTTACACATGCTGATGGTGCAGCTGTACATTTGGGCCAGCAAGGCTGTTTGGTGTTGGACATATTCCCTGTAATAAGTGAACAAATGGGATTGGTGGACGAAATGAAAATTTCATATCTGCATACCATTTATAGTTATTGAAACAACCAAAGACTAAAGACTAGTGCAAGGCATAGCCAAGCTAAGGTCTGAGACAAAAGATGAAGGGAAAGGAATAAAAGTTGAGCTCTTAAATTCTCAAATGATTCTTTGAGGGAGAACCAAGAGAACTTGACTGGAGTTCTCTGGCGCTGATTCATGGATTTATATATTACATGGGTGTTTGTACCTATTTATACCTAATCTATCCTAATATGTCATAACCCTGTGCCTTGGGCTAAGGGTGTGAATCATCATGAGTCATCTAGGGTCATGGATTGCATCTGAAACGTGAGATAAGGAGATAAGACACTGCCTTGATGAAGCTGTGGTACATGAGGTGTTTCAGAGTGCTGTGTCATTAAAAGAGTGTGTGATGGGTGCAGCATCAGAATGGAAGCATCAACATGAGGTGAACATAGCATGGAAATTAAATGAAGGCTGTGATACCGAATGGGGTTAAGTCACGTGATGTGTTCACATGACCTTGAAGTGAGAAAAAGTGACAAGTCCACATCATGTCTTGAGATGCAACTGTGTGGTCTCTTTGTCTGATAAGATAAGATGGAGATAAGATAAGATAAAGGAAATAGAGGTTGCATGAAGTGAGTGTTTGTTACAGTTATTGACTGTTGCCGGTAACAGGAACACGCAATCTTCTGCAGGCTTCAGAGCTTCTGGGGCCTGGCTCAGCTCAGCTCATGGCTTCTTAAAATGGCAAGCTGAGCTCCAAGCCCCACCAAGCCCCTAATGCGGCCCAGCTCAGCCAAGCTTTTTGGGGCCCAGCTTGATCAGCTCAAGGCTTTCAGGCTGGACTGCAGAATCACTACCTCCTACCAACTATGATAGTAGTTTTGTGAGATACACAAGACAGACTGAAACAGGCTCAGATACACAAGATGAGGTTGGGTGGCACTCAAGGTATGGCTATTAGACTATTTTGTGCTAATTTATCTCAGAGTGCTCAGCACTTTCAGCTGGGCATAGCAAGCTCTGGCAAGCCACAAAAGCTGAGTAAAGTCACATTTAGGCCCCAAAAAGACACTTGTCAATTTCCTGATGTGCTAACATGGTGACTCATTCTTGCAAGATAGCCATGACTGATCTCCACTGTGGCTCTTGTAAAAACATCTATCAATTAGCCAGACTTCATACTTGCATATCAACCTTACACTTTTGCCACTAGTCTAATGGGACAATGAGCAACTACACAGATGCTCATATATTGGAGAATATAAGTTGCTCCGTTTGTATCTAGTATGTGTGACTGGCCATATGACATTCACTTACTTCTTTAGATCTGAGAATGCTAGCCACTTCATACACTTCATACCTCATTGGTTGCACACTCCTCACATTTGTTGATCAAATATCAAATGGACTCTGAGGCCTGTGGATCCTGGGTGGACTCAATTTATAAAAGGTCAATTTGGTTTATGCTTGTGTTGTTCTATTCTTGAAAGGGATCCTAGGATGGTATGAAATGGTTCTTTCACAAAGACAATGGAACTGAGATTGACAGCCATTGCTGGAGTGGGGTAAGATACAGTGAGCTCAAAAACCCTTTCCATATTGGCCTCATTTGTAAAGTATGAAGAATATCACCTAATAGCGTGGGAATCATGCTAAGCTTTGGTGGAGTTATACATAGTACTCACTCTTGGCTACAGCAACACCCTCTGGGCC
>JBBPLZ010000481.1:0-10839 GCA_038090055.1 Hemileccinum hortonii | reverse complement strand
CGTGCCAGCGAGCTTGTCGGCCCGATAACGTCTGCGGTTTTTTCCAATATTCGAGATTTTTGTGGTCTGTCCAAATCTCGAAGTTAGTACGTCCAATTAAATAATGATGCCACTCTTCGAGAGCGTGTATGATAGCTAAAAGTTCTTTGTCATATATAGGGTAATTCCGCTCAGCGGATGAGAAAGAATGTGATAAGAAGGCGCAAGGCCTCCATTTTCCGTCGTTTCCTTTTATAGAGAGCACAGCTCCAGTGGCGATGTCCGAGGCATCGGTTTCCACTCGCATCTCTTTGTCACTTTCTGGGTGAGCCAAGAGTGGAGCTTCCGTGATTTTTGCTTTTAAGGTTTCGAATGCGACTTGTTGTGTCGGGCCCCATGACCAAGGAGTGTCTTTTTTGGTTAGATCGTTCATGGGGCGCGCGATCTGTCCAAAACCGTCAATGAATCTCCGATAATAATTACATAACCCTAGGAAAGATTGAAGCTGTTTCAAGCGGGTGGGAGCAGGCCAGTCCAGAATGGCCTGTACTTTTTTGGTTTGCATCTCTACTCCTTCCTTGGATACGGTTAATCCTAGAAAGTCTACTTTGTCAGCAGAGAATACACATTTTTCTGGTTTCGCGTAAAGATCATTTTCGCGTAACCGTTTTAATACTTCTTTTACAATGTCCTCGTGTTCCACATGAGACTTACCCTTCGTAAAGATCATCATATCGTCAAGATAGACGATCAATACGGCATACATATCGTTAAATATGTCGTTCATCATCTGTTGGAATGTAGGAGGGGAGTTAGTCATCCCAAAATACAACAGGTTCATAAGATCCAATAGGAGTGATGAATGCTGCTTTCCATTCGTCACCCTCTTTAATACGTACGTTATTGTAACCCCATCGTAAGTCTAGGGCCGTAAATAGATCTGCACCCTTGAGCCTGTCAATTAGTGTGGGAATCAGCGGAAGAGGATAGCTATTTTTTACCGTCCCATCATTTAGGTATTGATAGTCCATGATGAGATGTTTGTCTCCTGTTTTCTTAGGAATAAAGAAGACTGGTGCCATTTGAGGGGATTTAGATGGTCGAATATACCCCTTTTTTAATTCCGAATCTATGAAGCCGCGGACTTCGTCCATTTCGGCGTCAGATAACGGAATAACTCTACCCTTTTTTGGTACGAAATCTTCTTTTAGATCTATGGCGTGATCCCATGCCTTTCTTTCCGGCATGCGTTCAGATTCGTTTTTGGAAAAGACGTCCAGGTATTCGTGGTACACCTGGGGGACCTTGTCTTTTACGTCCTCCTCTATTACCCGTAATGAGGTAGGGATGTGGCGTGGGATTTGGCTTTCCCGAAGCTGATTGCAGTATGCTGTACACCTGTTGAAAGAGATCGTTTGGTTGACCCAGTCAACCATTGGGTTGTGGCGGTAAAGCCAATCGTAACCTAGAATAATACGGTGAGTACCGAGTGTGCTAACCATCGCGTCGATGGGCTCGGTATGTCCTTGATACTCGATAAGGAAAGAAACATAATGACAAATAGGTCCATGTGATGAAGCGGAACCGTCAGCGTTGTTTACGTGAAATGGTTGTGGGAGTTCATGGAGTGTCAACCCCTGATTGTCAACCCACTCCCTATCCACAAACGTCTGACAAGCCCCTGAGTCCAATAAAGCTTTGACAACGGCCTTTCTCCAGTCACCGTGTCGTTTGAACAAAGTGGTACAGTATAATGACATCTCACCCCCCAGGGACAATGTTCCTGGTGCTAGGGTTCTGACGTCCACCAATGAAAAAGAAGGTTCGTGGGAGGATTTGTATAACGAAGAGATATTTTTTGTTTTTTCGTTTATCATGGAATTAAGCACACTATTTTTTACATCCAGTGCCATGCTCGAATGAGACGCCATGTTGGATGATATTGGAACATTTCTAAATATAACATCGGAAATTGTACAAATGGGAAAAGACTCTTCGTCGCACTCCGTTAGAGTGGAAAGATCTTGGCAGGGAGAAGTAGGAGAAGGGAAAGAACTATGTATATTGTTCAGTGATTCGACGTCGTCACTGTCCATGATCTCGTCGACGGAGAGAAGAGAAAAGGAATTATGAGAGAAAGAAGGGGAAGGAGGGGCCGTGGGAAAACCTCCCAGTTTCACACGGCTTTGCCTTTTCCCTTGTCCGAAGAAGAAAGTCCAGCGGCTGCTTTTTGCCGCAATTCTACCTCAAATCTGTCCCTCCAGTACGCTTCGGCCTCCTCATTCATCCACGGTTGTTTCCCGGAAACTTCCGCGATCCTTGTAGTTGGTGCTAAGGGCACCTCCCTTGAGCTTTGCGGTTGAACTGCCGCTACAGTTACGTATTGTCCAATCTCGGGGTCGTAGAGTTGGCGTACGCCAGTGGTGGAGGGTTGGCGGCCCTGTGGACAGTTTCGTTTAATGTGGCCTTTTTGACCACAGAGGAAGCACGTGCGAGTGTCGGGGCGGGCAGGTTGGACCGTGCTAATGTCCATAGGGGCACCGCGACCTGGTTGGGTCCCAGTGGCGGTAAAACGAGGTGGTGCAGATGGGGCACCTCGAGTCTGGTAATATTGAACCTGGGGCCGATTGCCCTGGTTCCTAGCTTGATTAAAAAAACGGGGAGCTCGTTGATCTTGGCGCATGGCCTCTGGCCGCCCCCTGGCCATTCGCTCGAAAGCCCTACCGGCCTTACGATAGGCTTTGACCCATCCGTCATAATCGTCGGTTGAGTCGGTGGCGTTCATCTCGCACCAGTTATAGATACGAGAGTCGACGTTTTTCTTAAGAATCTGTTCGGACTCCTCCCATCCGAGATTGGCCTCTCAGCATAGAGTATCGAACCTTTCTAAGAAAGCGTCGATCGGTTTTCCGTTTTGTTTCCAAGACAACAACTCGTTATAGGCTTCGTCAGCCAGAATCATTATCTGGAAGTGTCCTTGTATTGTGTTGGCGAGGACCGGCCAGTTGGGCCAGGCCTCGTCTCCTTTCATGATCCGCGAGTTAGCGTCGTCGGGATCGATCATATCGTCCGTTTCGTTGTCCTTGTAAGTTTCCAGGTGTTGCCTTGCCCAATCGGCGGCTCGGCCCGTCATCCTCATGAGAACGGCGATAGTTTTTTGTTTGTCCCCTAGTTTCCCTGGGGACCATGTTTGTGTCTCGACCCAAAATGAGATCCGAGACCACCAATTCCTGTACTTTTTTCTATCTCCGTCCCATTCACCTGGTTTGGAGGTTTTCTTGTTGTCGCGCGCAGTGTTAACTGCGGCGGTGGCGGCGGCCAATTGTTGTATAGCCAAGGCCATGGCTTCTTGTGCTTGTGCTAGTTGCTCCATCCTTACTATCAGGTATCTTCCAACCTAATTCTGGGGATGTTTACAAGTAGCGGGGGTTTCTGCGGAGAACGGAGCGGGAGCGGAGGTAGTTGAAGCGGTCGCTTCTTGGGACGAAATAATCCCCGTACCGTTGTCGGTCGAGTCGAAGGAGGTAGATAATGCGAGGGCGAGGAGGGCGACGGAGGAAGTGACGCGGGGAAAGTTCCCGTATGGGGCGGATGACTGGTTCTCTAGGTAAAACGTGACGGTGGTCCCGAATGTATCTCTGCGATCGTGGGTTACCACCAGAACGCATAAAGTATAGTATGTGATATAAAGTGCTAATAGCCGTGTACGCCCCACGGTCTACCTCTCCGTTGTTACAGAGGATACGTTTTCTGGCTCAGCCTGCAAAGAGTCACCAATGCAGTCGCCCTTCACAAAACAGGCTCGACCCTGTCGTGGCTAATCCCCAAAGAGGGACTCGAAGAAAGTGTATGTAGTTCGGACACAAAGCTACCCTTCCTAGGGGTTCCTCTAAAAGCGGCGAGGGGGTACGAAAATGCAATCTTCGGCAATGGCCGGAACACTCCCTTGTCCCTGGGATCTGGGATTGCCTAACAGTCTTATTCAAGTGTTGCAAGACAAATGTCTGCCACACTGAACTCGAACTAAACGGCGTGCAACGAGAAGACGAAATGTGAAACGACGAGGAAGGTTTCCTTTGCAAGGGAAGCCTACAAACGACTGGCAATGATGAGACAGAGCGGTACTCAGGTGATCTCAGCAGGGGACAGAGTCCAGTGCCAATAACAAAGTGAATAAGACTGGGGAGTCCAGTCGTCTATCTAGGGTTTATATATACATGATGGTAGTTTAGGGCAGATGTGAGAGTATGGAACTATCCATCAGAAGGAGAAGCGTAGTGTGAGAGAGAACCCTAAGTGACATGTGAAAGTGAAAGTCTAGACCAGTGGTAATTAAAAGGAAGAAAAGAAGCTAGACATGAGGCAATGACATCATAGGAGTCTAGGCTTCGAGTCTAGACCTAATCATGTGACACTATCCCATGGTCACGTGCTACTGGTCACGTGACTCCCAAAAGATAGGGGTTGAGAAGTACAAGTTGCGGTTGGGTCTGTCCCAATCCGGGAGGGAGGTCGGTTAGGACCATAACAGATAGTGAGAGTCCCATTTGCCCAATTGCAGGTTATCTCAATACTGACCAGTTTATTGGGCTCACCGAGATCAGTTATTTCAAACAGATTACCTAATTCCCTTTTTAGGTTATCCATCTGTTCCTTTCATTTGGTGAACAGCAGTAGGTTGTCAACTCAAACAGTAATTATTTCAATACTGTTTGCCTTCCATATATAAACGCATAGGTCACTGTCTAATCATTTGAACCCTTGGTGTTGTAGTCGTTTATCAAGTTTGTGATTCCATTCTTGTCCACACTGCTTTAGTCCATATTGTTATAGTTCGTGTCCAACCCGTACGCTTTTTCACTTTTCTTTACCTTACACTTCGCTCATATCCTTGGATCCCTGAGCACTGTTTTACCCTAATCCTTTTCCAAAGTCACGTGACCAGTGCACGTGACCGCGGGAACTATCACCTAACCTAGGGCCTAGACCATGACATCACTATGATGTCACGCCTCATGGACAGCTTCTCTCTCTCACGTCTATGCTTCTTTCCTTCCACTACATTCCATAACATTCCATCTCCCATGTTTGCCCTAAAGTCGTCCTCACTTATATAAACCCTACCTTACTCGCCGTATTTCCCTCAGTCCTGTTCATTTGTACTCCTCCCTTCCTCATAGGGACCTTGTCCATCTGAATACCACTCCTCTTCTTCGTCGCCAGCCTCGTCCTCTGTCAAGGGACTACTGTATGATCCATCTCGTAACTATCGTCGTCTCGCTCCCCGTCACCAATATCGTTCTCGCTGTGTCGCTCGTCGCTGATACACGCCGTCGTCATCTTTACGCTTTTATCCAACTCCTTGCGCCTGTTGTACCAGGTGCTCGTCGTTATTAGGTTCAAGGCCGATAACACATATATAGTATTTATTAGGTGACATAAGTGAGCAGTGCTGTTGTCATAACTGTCAGGTTGGCTCATGTATATCACCTCTTTTAGGTCACCATGTAAATAGGTGCTTTTAACATCCATTTGTTGGATCTCCTAGTCCTCTTGGACGGCTAATGCAAGAATGGACCAGATGGTCTCGAGTCGCACAACAGGTGCAAATGTCTCATTGTAATCCATGCTGGGTACTTGTGTGAATCCCCAGGCAACTAATCAGGCTTTGTACTTCAGTAGCTCTCCATCTTTATTGTATTTTTGTGTGAATACCCATTTATTGGTAACTGGCTTTCTATTTTCGGGTGCATCCACAAGTTCCCATGTCCTCATTTGGTGTAAGGTTTCAAGTTCAGTCTTAATTGTTAATGGCCTTGAACCTAATAACGACGAGCACCTGGAACCACAGGTGCAAGGAGCTGGTAAAAAACGTAGAGACAATGGCGGTAAGTGCTGAAGACGAGCAAAACAGCGAAGACAATGTCGGTAGTTGGGATTGGAAGGATGACGGTGACAAGGTGCAACATACGAGAGTCCCTTGACAGAGGACAAAGCTGGCAATGAGGAAGAGGAGTGGTATTCAGGTGGACAAGGTCCCTATGAGGAAGGGAGGAGTACAAATGAACAGGACTGAGGAAATTACAGAGACTAAGGTAGGGTTTATATAGATAGAGACGACTTAAGGGCAGGCGTGAGAGATGGAATGTGATGGAACATGGTGGAAGGTCATAGAATAAAGGAAGCACGAATGTGAGAGAAGGAAGCTGTCCATGAGGCATGACATCATAGTGATGTCATGGTCTAGGCCCTAGGTCAGGTGATGTTTCCCGCGGTCATGTGCACTGGTCACGTGACTTTGGAAAGGGATTAGGGGTAAAACGGTGCTCAGGGATCATAAGATATGAGCGAAGTATAAAGTAAGAAAAAGTGAAAAAGCATACGATGTGGACACGAACTATAACATTAATGGCTTTTTCCCATTCAGGCCAATGGTGTAACAAATGCTTGCTTCATGCAACCCCTATTTATCTTATCTTATCTTATCTTCATCTTATCTTATCAGACAAGAAGACCACACAGTTGCATCTCAAGACATGATGTGGACTTGTCACTTTTTCTTGCTTCAAGGTCATGTGAACATGTCACATGACTTAACCCCATTTGGTATCACAACCTTCATTTAATTTCCGTGCTGTGTTCACCTCATATTGGTGCTTCCATTCTGATGCCACACCCATCACACACCTTTTTAATAACACAGCATACTGAAACACCTCATGCACCACAGCCTTTATCAAGGCAGTATCTTATCTTCTTATCTCACATTTCATGTACAGCCCATGACTCTAGATGACTCATGATGACTCACACCCTTAGCCCAGGACACAGGATTATGACATATTAGGATAGATTATGTACAAATAGGTACAAACACCCATGTAGTATATAAACCCGTGAATCAGCACCAGAGAACTCCAGTCAAGTTCTCTTGGTTCTCCTCCAAAGAATCATTTGAGAATTTAAGAGCTCCACCCACTTCCTTTTCTTTCATCTTTTGTCTCAGACCTTAGCTTGGCTAAGTTTCGTGCTAGTCAAAGTCTTTGGTTGTTTCAATGCCCGAGTACAATTTCTCTCAACCTTTGTTTCAGATAATTATTATTCCATTCCTGTATGATGAGCTACTGCCTGCACTGTTGATTTGCCCAAGTGACAAAAGATTGTCACATACTTCAGGTACATGCAGTGCCTCAACTAGCCGAATTTTTGTAACTTGGCTATTGATCTGGCTAACAATTGTAACAGTGCCCTTTCCATATGCGGTGACAGGTTGATTGCCAAGTCCCTTAACCACCCTTTTTGGTTGTGCTTGATAGTTGGTGAATGCATCTCACTCAGCACATATGTGTGAGGTTGTGCCCAAGTCAGCAATCCAAGAATAAGCTGAGAAAGTGACCTCATCGGTCTCATCACTTGGTCCAGCTATGTGTACATGTGCAGAGAATGCATTATCTAAACTTTCTGTATCACTTTCTGTATCTGCTCTGTCTCTTATTAAGTTTATGCACTTTCTAATTTTTGGGTCAGATTTCTTGTTTTCCCATCCCTTAGAAATTCATTCCTTCCCTCTATTGGTGGGGTTTCTCCAGCACTCCTTTTCTTGGTGCCCAAACTTGTCACAAATGTCACACTTGGGTTTCCCCTTGTGTTGGCAATCTTTGGTGACATGGTTTGTGCATTCACAAATGCCACATGGTTGGGTCTTACCCTTATTCAGCTTGTTCCTGGTTTTAGCCGAGAAGCTATACTCACTTTCATCACCTTTCTCCTTTTATCTCTTATCTTCTTCAATCAATAGCAATACAAGTTCTTGTATGATCATAATTTGTGCTTGAGGATTACCTAGGGTACCACCTTGATACCCCAGATACAACATAGTAAATGCCTCCCAGCTGTGAGGGAGTGATGCCATGAGTATGGACTTGAACTCAGCATCATCTAGCCGATGTCCACTTAAGGTAAGGCATTCACATATCTGTTTCAGCTTGTGTAAGTGCATGGGAATGTTGGTTCTGTCTTTGGCTTGGGCACTGTATAGCGTGCATTTAAGGGATAGGATGGATTGTTGGCTGTGTGATTCATGGATTGTGTGCAGTGCTCCCCACATTTGTGCTGCCATAGTACACTCAGAGATGTGGACTACTTGTTCGTTCTTGATCACTGTAGTAATGAGTTCTTGTGCAATCAGATCTTTCATGTTCCAAGTGACAGTGGCCACAGGGTCTTGCAGTCTAGGCGCCATCTCTGTGATGATGTCATATGCCTCCTTCCATTTCAGGACAGTGGCTATGCAGGTTTTCCAAGCAAGCCAGTTGCTGTTTCGCAACTTCTCTATTTTAGGGGACAACTATGAGGCTCCTAAGTTGGCATTTGGAGCAGGAGCTACAGCGACTGGTTGTATTATAGGAGGAGCAGGAGGAGCAGAGGGAACTCCTGGTCCTGAGAGTGTGGGATTTGGTGGTGGCACAATAAGTGGTGGCAATGGAGGTGGTCCGGAATTAGACATAAGGGACAGATGCCAATATGGAGCATATATGGGAGATTAGATTACAGCCGCACAGGGCTCATAACCTGTTAGGCAGAGATTATTGGATGTGAGTGAGGTGCAAAGTGTTATAGTTCATGTCCACATCATATGTTTTTCACTTTTCCTTACTTTACAATTTCGCTCATATCCTATGATCCCTGAGCACTGTTTACCCCTAATCCCTTTTCCAAAGTCACATGACCAGTGCACGTGACCGTGGGAAACATCACCTGACCTAGGACCTAGACCATGACATCACTATGATGTCACGCCTCATGGACAGCTTCTTTCTCTCACGTTCATATTTCTTTTCTTCCATGACATTCTACGATGTTCCATGACATTCCATCTCTCATGCTTGCCCTAAAGTTGTCTCTCTCTATATAAACCCTACCTTAGTCTCCGTAATTTCCCAGTCCTGTTCATTTGTATTCCTCCATTCCTCATAGGGACCTTTTACACCTGAATACCACTCCTCTTCTCTCTGCCAGCCTAGTCCCCTGTCAAAGGACAACTTTATGCTTCACCTCGTTACCGTGATCCTCCTGATCCCTGCCACTGATATCGTCTTTGCTGTCTCGCTTGTATACTCCGCTCACCGCCATCGTCTTTACGTGTCTACCAACTCCTCCAGCCTATTGTTTAGAGGCTGTTGTCATTGTGTGTTCAAGGACGTTAACACAAAGGCAAGCTCAGACAGTAAGATGATGGCAGGGACACAAGTAGATTGTATTCCGTCCCCTATACTGCCTTAATTATACTGTCCTACTGTATTGGTTGCTAATCCCATAGAGTAGTCCTTTGGGATTGTATTCGGCACTCTCAGCCTTGTGTGGCTTGTATATTAGGTAATGGGCAAGTTCTCACAACCTTCAATGGGCTTGAGATACCACCTTCCGAGATGGGCTCAGACGCACAAGATGAGCACTCAAGGTATGGCTATTAGACTATTTTGTGCTAATTTGTCTCAGAGTGCTCAGCACTTTCGGCTGGGCATGGCAAGCTCTGGCGAGCCACAAAAGCTTAGTAAAGTCACATTTAGACCCAAAAAAGACACTCGTAAATTTCCTGATGACTCACTGTATGGTCTCTCCAGATCGAACATGGGTCAGTGGACATTTCCAGGGCCTGGACTCTTCGTATATTCTAACTTGAAATGGTTGCAGAACAATCCCTGGACACTGGTTTCTACGTTTTTTGTTCTCGTACGTATCCTAACCATCTCCACGACTTCACACTATAGCTAATTATCGTTAACTCCCAGGCTCATTATTTCGGCATGTGTTGTACATGGCTTCATATCATCCATGCGCATGACAGGATATGTAATCTCAAAATCATATAGCGAGTACCATTCAATTGCCCGAACGCACGGGAAAGCGATACTAGCACACCAGCCCCTTTCACGTCGATGGAGAGTGATCGGGAACAAGCGTATGTGTCCCTATTCGATCAACCTCGGGGGCAGGACAGGACGAAGAAATCCAGACGGTCCTAGTCATATATGATGGGGGAAACTGTGTTGGGCTAGGTACTAATTCCAAGTGTGGCCACTTCCCTTTTCTCTGGTGTTTATACTGTTCATTGTACGCAATGTCCGTATAGAACAAGTGAATGGTGAGTCCAAGGCAGTGCTACAGTACATGGTGTGCAGTAGGAACTGCTTCAGGAACGTACCGCTTTCTATACCAACCACGACATTGGCTGGGTCGCGCGTCCCGAGCACAATAGATAACTCTCCTGATGGGGGTTCAAGGGTGCAAGACGATTCAGGCATGTACTACTCAGTATGAAGCTGGAGAAACTCTTGAAGACGCTCGTGGAGGCCGTCGAACGAGGTGAACTGGAGGAAACCGAGTGTTAGTCTCTCGAAGACAAAGTGTTCAATATGGCTGTCGAGGAGACATATGAGGAGAGTGACAGAGATGGCGTTCGTGGGCGGCGAATGGCAAATCATTGTGAATCGGCGAGATCATTGCTGACGTAGATACGACCGTGCCGGAGGTTATCATTGCTTGCTTGGTGCTTTTCTTTCATTCTTTCGATATGTAATCAAGCTCGCCAGGCGTGAGAACTGAAAACCGCGGATCTCATCGCCTGGTCCACATTCATGGCGTGACCTGAACCCGGATCGGGCCTGCTCAGCCGCGGCATCGACATGGATACGAACGCGTATATAGAGAGTTGCTGACGCTGGGTGCCGCTGGACGATGAGGAGGCATGTCCAGCGAGGGACATGCCGTGTGACTTGCGCATGGCCTTAACGTTGGGGCCGCCGAGTGCGGCCTTGGACGTTTCGCACACAGGCGCTGCCCAGACTGAGGTCGTTGTCT
>JBBPLZ010000480.1:0-10843 GCA_038090055.1 Hemileccinum hortonii | reverse complement strand
CTTTTTGCAATTCCTTGAGAGGTGTCCGACCTCATTGCAATTGTAATAGGTGCATGTCTTGGTAGTTTTTTGGATAGTGTGCATATCCATGGGGGCTCCTTGATCCGGTTGTGTGCTTGTCTCAGTGAATCAGTTCTCTGAGCAGGGTTGGAACAGGTTGGTCTGCAGACACAATTGTTCCAATCGCATCTGGTTGAAGATTTTGCCAATTGATATGGCAGTCTCTTGCCATTTCATCAATGTATTGTTGATGGCAGGTTCACGAAGGAAGATTTGGGTATATATTTGGTAGTCGATGCCCTTCTTGTAGAGCTGGAGCGCCTGGTCCTTGGTGAGCTCTGCATCGGATCTAAGCAGCTCGAACTGCTGAGTAAATGTTTCTATGGGCATGTTGCCCTGTTTTAATGCTATGAGTTTCCTATAGCATTCTTCTGCCATAATGTCAATGCAGAAGTGCCTTTCTACTTCCTTTTTAATTTTGACCATGAGGGCCAAACGGTGGCCTTGTCAGCATCTCCTGACTTGGCGTTTTCTCAATCCATGTACTTTTGCAAGGTTATCCATGAGAAGTCGGAAGCCTTGCCCTCCATCTGCAGAAGGATGACGACAGTGAACTGTTTGTTGGTCAGTGTTGTTTGACATTGTATCCATGCAGCTATTTTGGTCCACCAACTGCAGAAGGAGGACCAGTTATCATCCCAATTGCCTGGGTCAGCGAAGGCTTTGTATGAAGTAAATTGGGCACTTGGGTTATTGCCTGGGACAACAAATGGTGGAGGGGGAGGAGCGGAGGCGGCAGTGGTGGCAGTGGTGGTGGTGGTAGTTGTGATAAATTGTTGTTGCAGCTGCGCTTGTTGCTGCATAATTCTGGCCAGGAATTGAAACTGGTTCAGGATATCCTGCCAAGTGACAGGTGTGGGTTCTCCTAACATCCTTATTATACCCTATCTTCCAAGAATATTCTGGGGATTCAAAAGAACAGGAATTGGCAGTGGCGTAAGACGATGCAGGGGCGAAGAACTGAAAAGTTAGGATGACATAAGTCCCAACCAGGGTCATATTCTGAGCAGATGTATCGAGGATCCTGCTGATATAGGCAGTGAAGACAGCATTGACATGGATGAGTGCCACGATGGGCTGCTGCTAAAACTTCTGGATCCCAGTCGTCGTTGGAATCAAATTCGATGGGTGCAGGGGTGATAACATTGAGTTGGTAAAATGCAAGGGTGGCAGTTGCTCTGCAGTGTTTGTAACGATCAACGTGTGAGTGATGGGGCATAAACAGATAAAGCGGGACGCAGTGTGGTCAGGCTTTGGGGAGTCCTGTTCAAGTGTTGTCGGTCTTGAACTACTAATGACGAGAACTTTTAAACAATAGGTTCAAGGAGTTGATAAAATATGAGGAGACATCAACAACAAGTGTGATAAATGAGGGAGATAGTGAAGACAATGTTGGTAGTGGGAATGGGGATGACGACAGTGATGAGATGTAGCATACAAGTGGTCCCTTGACAGAGGACTAGGCTGACGATGCGAGAGAAGAGTGGTATTCAAGTGTACAAGGTCCCTATGAGGAAGGGAGGAATACAAGTGAACAGGACTGAGGAAATTATGGAGAGGTAAGTAGGGTTTATATAGGCAGAGATGACTTGAGGGCAGGTGTGAGAGGTAGAATGTGACAGAACATGATTGAATGTGATGGAAGGAAAGAAGCATAAATGTGGGAGAAAGAAGATGTCCATGAGGCATGACATCATAATGATGTCATGGTCTAGGCCCCAGGTCAGGTGATGTCATGGTCTAGGCTCCAGGTCAGGTGATGTTTCCTGTGGTCATGTGCATTGGTCACGTGACCTTGGAATTGGAACTAGTGGTAAATGGTGCTCAGGGATCATGGGATATGAGTGAAGTGTAAGGTAAGAAAGGTGAAAAAGCATACGATGTTGGACACAAACTATAACACAATCATGTCACAGAAAGAATTGTTCTTAAATCTTTGGAAGGTTGCAGGGAAGTTAGTCATGCCAAAGAACATAACTGTGGGCTCGAAGAGGCCTTTGTGGGTAATGAATGCAGCTTTCCATTGATTGCCATCTTTGATTCAGACATTGTTGTACCCCCAACAAACGTCAAACTTGGTGTATACCTGAGCCTCTTTGAGTCTGTCTACAAGGTCAGTGATCAAGGAAAGAGGGTAGGCATCCTAAATGGTATGTTTGTTCAGGTAGCAATAATCTTGACAGGGGTGGAGCTTGCCGTCTTTTTTCTTGATGATGAAGAAGAAGGACACTTGGGGTGAGTTGGAAGGTCAGATTTTTCCAGCTTTGAGATTCTTGTCAAGGAAGTTCTTGGCAGTCTTCTTTTCATTGGGGGAGAGTGGGTAGATCTTACCAATCTTGGGGGTGAAGAAGTCCTTTAGATTGATAGCATGGTCATATGGATTAGATGGGGGAAGCTCACCAGCAGCGACTTCAAAGAAGACCTTGGAAAAGGCAGAGTATTCTGGAGGGAGGATGACCTTCTTTTTGCTGGTGAGCTGTTTGATTGCAAGATCCGTGGTGGTGGTGTAGACTTTGACCTGCATGGGATTGATAATGATCCATCAATCGCCCTGGACATATCATTCACATGCATAGGCCAAGATGGCAGTGTTAGTGAAGTCTTCCACCCAGAGATAGTCTGGGTTTTTGTGTTTGAGGTAGTCATAGAGTTTCCTATCCCAATTGTGAGTGATTTGATGGTGGCGAGGGGCTGGGACAGGTTCTTGGTATCTGAGGTGTGTCAGGAAGGCACCATGAGTCTGGGAATCACTGGAAGATTTCACAAAAAGGGATTTTGACTGGTTGGTGGACTCATCAATCTGGATAGTATTCTTTTCCCAGTTGATGGTGGGATTGACTGCTGCCAGCCAGGAGAAGCTGAGAATGATGCATTCTTTTCCACATCTCATGACATGGAAGAGAACTTCATGAGTAATGCTGTTGACAGAAATAAACAAGTTGGCCATGTAGCGGATGTTGCCTTTCTTGTTTAGAGTTTCGTCGATGTTTTGGACTTGGATTGGTTTCTCAAGTTTGTGACATGGGATCCAATGTTTTCATGCGAATTGCCAGTCAAGTCAATTGATCATTGCTCCAGAATCAACTAGAGCGGTTGTTTCGACATTTTTGAGGGTGCGCAAGGGAACAATGAGCTGGACAGGGATACTCAGTGATCTATTGTTCTTTGATGATATATGTGCAACTTTAGATATGATGAGGGAGGATCGCATCGATCAATACTCCCCTTTCAAAAACCCTGAGCATAAAAGACAGTCTCAGGTGTGTCTTTGTCATCACATTCCATCAAGTCCAGCATAGCCGTCTCTTCTTCGTTTTTCTTTGCAACCACTATATCACCACCTTTCAGCTTCTTTTCTCCTGAAGGCATGGGCAAGGTAGTGAATTTTGCCTTGCAATTGGTGGAGGTGTGACCTGGTTTTTGGCATCTGAAACAGAGGCCCTTGCAAGCACATTCAGAGTGGAGGGTGTCAGTGAGTTTTGGGGGGTGAGTAGAGATGACATTGATGTTCATGGCATCAGAGTCAACGGCACAAGGGAGATGGAAGGTTTTAGAAGGTGTGGCAGGTTTAGCATTACATGCCTTGATTTCCTGGGCTCACTCCCACATGGTGTGGAACATCATGGCCTTCTTATACCAATCATTGCTCTTGGTGGGAATGGTCTCCATCATCATGATGTGAGACATGACAGGGACAGGGATATCGACTGAGTAGTAGCTGATGAGGATATTGGAGTCAGTGACTCTGGTGATGGCAGCATGATTTTGGAACTGGGAGGTGTACAAGGAGGAAGAGAATTTGTATACCCCCTTTGAGGCGGTCATCCATGTGGTAAATATCCAGGTGATGGATTGTCTGACGATATCATGGTGCTGGAAGGCCTTGTTGATCTTATCAACAAACTCGGCTCAGGTGCCCATCAATACAGTGCTGGTGGTGGAGTTAATGCTGGTGGTGTGGAAGGTGGTTGCCTAGGTAAGGGCCAATCCTTTCGTCATAAATGAAAGGATAAATACAATCTTTTTTGCCTTGGTGTTATACACATCAGTGTTGATTGAGAAATAGAAGAGGCAGGAATTAAACCATGCCTGGTATTTGGCAAAAGAGCCATTGTACTTGGAGGGAGAGTTGAGCTTGAGCTCAACTGGTTTCGTCATCAACATAGTGGTTGGAAAGATCAAGAATGGGGGCAGGGGTGGGGAAGGGTTTCATCTGAAAGACGTCATAAGCGTTTGAATAGGTGGATCAGAGTCCTGGTCTTCATCAGTGGAGTTGGGGGTGATAACAAGAGGAGGATGCCATGTGGTGGTCCAGCAAGGATCTCAATGGTAGTCATAAGACAAATTGGATCTAGGATACAGTTTACATAGTAGTAGCTGTGGATAAGAAGCTTAGTTCTTTTGTTACGCTTGGTCTGGGTAAGAGCAAGCATAGCCTTGGATAACCCCTAGTTGGCTAAGGGCAGATGCGAGGAGTGTTGGGATGATGCTGACGGAATGTTCAGCGATCTAGTGTCAAAGAACAAGTCCTGGACAGGGAGGTGTCCAGTGACGAGATTGAAGGGTTCACAAGGTGTCCAATTAATATGGAGGACAAGGATGCAGTCATGAAGACAAGAGTCAATGTGTCAATGGGATCAAGGACAAGGGACTAAGGGTATATTCCCAAGGAGAACTAAGTTAAGGGACAGGTATATGATGCAAGGGTTTATATACCTAAGGGGAATGTGCACAGACCAAGCTATGTAATCAGGGTAAAGGGCACACTTGGTAAATGCCAAGAGAACGAGTAATGCCAAGCAAAGGGATATGACTCAGTATGAGTCATGTGTGGCTGGTTGTGACTTGATGTGAGTCAAGACCCAAAACAATGGTACAAGTGATGATGATGCGAGAAAGGTGAACCTGATGGGGTTACCATGGAGTGTCAGTCATTGTGAGACAAAGAAGATGAAAGCATACAATGGTAGTGCGAAAAAGGTGAATCCACAGGTTATTGTGGAGTATCTACCATTGTCAAGAGAAGACACATAAGAAAAAGTGCATAGATGATGACAAAGCAAAAGGAATCATAACAGGAGGACAGCTATGCTAAATGAGGCCTTGTGGGCACAAGGTGGAAACCTTGTGTTCAAATAGAGTCTCAAAGGTTGCCAATCCCATACTCTGCAGCTGTCACCACTTTTCCCATATTATCAGCCTGAAATCAGTATAGTTGACCCAAAACATCATGCTCTTGCACTGTACATAATGCAAAATAATATTCAGCATGTATGACCTTCCTGCATGTGTTTGCAACTTCCAGCCAGATTGCAGCCTCCTGAGAGTTGATCACTAGTACAACTCATTAACTTCTGGAGTATTGGCCAGGAAAAAAACTGATCTAGCAATGGCAGAAAATTTTCAGTATCATGCACAGGATCAGGAATTGGGGGTAAAAGGGTAGAAACTGCCATAACTGTAGGATTCAATGAAGTATAGAACTCCTTGCATATATGTTGTTTCATTGTATATGCCATGGTAAAAGCTGAAAGAGTTGCATTGGACAAATAGTGCATAACAACTACATGAAAGGCATACTCAGATTATCTACACACTATGACTATGCACAACTATACTTCCTCATTCAATGCCTGACAAAAGACCATGTTGTCCCCAATGTGGGAAGTCCTTCAATGACACAATGCAAGTCCTGAGACACTTAGACCAACCATGCACCAAATGTCATCAACAGCCCACTGCTTTCATAGATCCAGTGAATCTTCTTGAACATGTTCAAGCTCAACAAGAACCCCAGATCCTGCCTGCACAACATTGGAAGTTCCAACAAAGAGTGGACCATGATGGCTTACAATCAGACCTGCAGCATTCATGGGGTGGCATTGTAGAACCTGTGAAGTCAGATGTTATAATGACCAACCATTATCCAGGGGCAGCTAAAGTCATGGACCAGTGTGGCACTAAATTCTTGGATGCCTTTAATGAAGACAAGTTTGTGGATATTCATAACTCTGATAATTTTTATTACCCATTTGCCAACTATCCAGAGTGGGAGTTGGCAGAATTTTTGCTTACTTCCAACCTTAGCATGGCAGCTATTGATTGCTTTCTAACTTTATCACTGATGAGTCATATCTCTCTCAGCATACTTGATCCTTTCGGGTCCAAGTTGAACAGCACATTCAGGTCAAGCAGCTTCAGCTCTTTTTCAAAACCACCTTGTGACAATGTCAACTTGCTGAGATTCTGCCGAAAACTCCCTCATGGAAATGCCAACATGTAGATACTTCACCACACAAGACGAAAACACTTGCAAGACTCTTCTATAGGGACACTGTGGATTGTCTACAAACCTTGCTTAACAATCCACTGTTTACCAATTTCTTGGACTTTAGTCCAAACCATGTCTTTACCACTGCCCAATCCTTGGTCCATGTATATGACAAGTGGATGTCCTGCGATGTCACCTGAAAATTTCAGGTAAGCATGTCTGAGCAGCACTGTTCAAGCTTAACCTGTTCTGATCAGAGAGAGCTTCCTGAAGGAGCTTGCATGCTAGGTGTCATCTTGTTGTCTGACAAAACCAATGTCACAAATGAGACAGGCAGAAAGGTCTCACATCTCCTTCTCATGTTGCTGGCCAATATCCATGCAGAAGTTCAGGCCAAAGCATCTCTCCATGCATTTGTATCTGTGGTGTTTCTCCCCATCACCAAATTGATCCATGATGATCAACAGATGCAAGGTGTTCTTAGGGACTATTTGTATCACTGATGTCTTGACATTGTGTTGAACCCACTGAAGATTGCTGCCCACATTGGTGTTATATTGTCAGATTCACTTGGAAACAACCAGTATTGCTTCACACCCCTTGCCAGCTGCATTGTTGATATGCCTAAGGCCTGTTTGATCACATGCATCCAAGGAAAGACCTTACCAACCACCCTTGCTGACTATACTCAATTCAGTGACCCTTTCCATCATCTTCCTTGAACCAAAGCTACTACCTTCTCATTTGTTGAATCTATCACCATTGATCCTGATGATTTATTCACATATTTCAAAGCTTGTGGAGTATAGCACCTTAATCATGTTGCACTCCCATTCAGGATGGACTGGCTGCTTTCTGATCCCACTCATTTTTTTCTGGCTGAAATTTTGCATATCTTCACCCAGTTCAACTACGACCATGATCTGAAATGGTGCATTTGTACCATTGGTCCTAGAGAGATAGATTTTCGATTTTTGATCCTCCAACCCATCACAGATCATTGACATTTCGCTACCAGCATCACCAAGCTGAAACAGGTCACAAGGAGGACTGAATATGACCTCTGGCAGTTCTTGATTGCTGTGATTGTGGAGGCTGCCCCAGTAGGCATTGTTTGAGCAGTTCATTCACTGCTGGACTTTCGATACCTCACACAATCTCATATCATCAATGATGATCAATGTTGCAAGATATTGTCTGCTCTCAAAAAGTTCCACACCCACAAGCAACATATTCTTGATGCTAGGCTTTGTCACAGGCAAAAAGGCAATGTTCTTGAACATTGGCAGATCCCAAAAATGAAGCTCATGCAGAACATCACTCCCAACATCCCACTCCTCAGTCCTCCTATCCATTGGACTGCTGATACCACAGAACAGGCCCATATCAACATTGTGAAGACTCTTGCTACTTCTACAAACAACATTGACTTCAAAAGCCAGATTTGCCAATTTCTCAATCATCAAGAAAAAGTCGTGCATTTTCATATGCACTACATCTCCAAGAAAAGAAGAGCAAGCCTGAAACAGAACCAATGGACAATAGGTCAGATACCAGTGCCAAAAATGACTTTCAATCTGAAACTGGTTTACACCTAAAGACAAGTGCCATCAAAGACAGGCGTGAGGAACGGTATGTGAATGATAATGTGGGGATATTCAGGGATAACTGCAATGGTGACGGTGATGATAAGAGATGGGTTGAAGACAGTGAGAAAGACAGTGAAGAGATATAACATTAATAGAGCCCCTTTACAGAGGGCTAAGCTGGCAAGGTAGAGAGGAGTGGTATCAGATGTAGAGGACTCCTAAGGTAGGAGGGAATACAAATGAATAGAACTAAGGAATAGATGACAAAGGGAGACAGTTTATATGTAGAGTGACATACAATAGACGCATTTGTGGTATTATCGCAAATACCATTAACAATTCCCTTCTTCACAATGTTTCTTACAACTACGTTGCTAATCAAGTCACTGGCAAACAAAATCCTTCAGTCGCCAAGGCCATCTGGGACAAGATGGTTCTTTTCTTTGGCACTACTGGTCTTTCTGGCCAATTCCCTCTCTTCTACCAAGTACTCAGATGCTCAATTTGTCCCCATCAAGCTCAACAAGATATAGACAAGATCAGTCATTTTTTCACAATGATGACTGCAGCTGGTCTCAATCTCAGTGAATCTTTCTGAGCAATGTTCTTGTTTTCTCACCTTCCCAACTCTTTCTTCTCTTTCATGTCTACGGTTACTGAGACCACAGATCAAGTGCAATTCACAGTTGATACCATCACTTGAAAGATCTTATCAGAGGTCCAACTCATAGGAACTAGACAACCATTGCGCTCCCACATTTCTAATGTGGAGAATGAATCCATGTGTCAAATTAACCATACTAATGTGATTTGATGTGGACCTCCTAGAACTAATCAATGGAAATGTCCACAGGGTTCTTCTGTACCTTATCAAAACTTCCAATTGAATCAACCTTCTCGAGGTCATGGGGGTTTCTGCCCCAACTTTGGAAAGAGACCTGTCTCTCCTGTTAATCAGGACAAGGACTACAAATGCAATGTTTTCCAATAACATCAGCAGAAGAAAGGAAGTGGAAAGGGTAAAGGTAAAGGAAAGGCTCCACAGTTCTCTTCCAACCTTTTCAAGTCTAGCTTTGTTCATGAAGCTACCATGGATTGAGATGGAGAAATCCTAAACAAAGCACCTCCTATGTCTCCTATCCATGAGGAAAGTTTGCAAGCAGCTTGGTCTCAATATGACAATGAGATAGCCAATGAGGACCCTCAATGCTTCGAGGAGATTACTGAAGAAACTAACTTCAACAACTGGGAAGAAGGTGCTATGGACACAGGTATGGATATTGCAGAACCATCTAATTCCTTTTGAGCCCGCTCCATCTAATGTCGCAATAGAAGGAGCTGGACTGTCTAAGCGATGAGACCCTATACCGCATAAATCTAAGCGAGACAAGAAAGGAAAGAAAATGATGATGTTCTCACTTGAGGGTTTAATTTCAGATAACAACTATTTTTCTTCAATTGATCAAGTATTACCTGATCCACCCATTCCTTATACTAATACTCCTGAATTCCATGCTTCTGCCTGTCCTATCATATATGGCAGAGATTCTTTTATACTGGATGGCAGAACACACGAAGGAGTTGTACTGGTTCACCGAGATTACTATTCACATCAGGAATGTTTACCCTACAATTAAGGAGAGGAAAACCTAGATACCTTCTATGATGAAGAGAGCGATGAATACCTTATCTATTATATTGAAGCCTTTGCACTTCATGGTGATTCAACTAAATCTGAGTTTAGCAAAACTCATTGGATGATTGACAGCAGATGCACTGATCATCTATCTCCATTTCTAGATGACTTTGTTCATCTTGATAATCAGATCAGATCAGCATTTGTCACAAATGGAAATAAAGTTTCCATGCATGGTCCAGATACTATCCTGGTACAACAAATCAATGGTGGCTTCAATGCACCACCAATTAAACTGGAGAATATGTGGTACACTCCTAATGCATCACATAGACTATTGTCAGTTCCATCTTTAACAACCCACAGCGTTTGCTGTGAGATTAACAGATCTGGATCTAGGATCTGGAACAAAAGAGGATGCATGGTAATACAGGCCTTTGCCTTATCACCTGCTAACAATCTCCACTGGTTTCAGTTGGCAACAATTACTCAAGATTCTGGGATTATAGCTTCTTTGTCAAATGATCAATCTTATCATCTGTGACACCAACATTTTGGTCACATATCTCACAACACCTTGCATCATGCACATATCCAATTATCAGGTGTTCCTACCATCTCTCTGCCAAAGGACTTACCTCCTTGTAAAGGATGTTCTTTAGGCAAGATGCCTGATTGCTCATTTCCATCATTGGGCAAGCATGCTACATGCCCCTTAGCCCTTGTGCATACTGATCTAATGGGTCCTATGCCAAATGAACTGTACTTACAGGCTCAGTATGTTCTTACTTTCATTGATGACCATTCAGGTTATGCTCTACTTTCCTTCTTGCAGACCAAGTCAGATTGTTTGACACATTTCAAAAATATGGTTTCTTAGGCTGAGACCTTTACTGGTCATCAACTCACCTTGCTGCGTTCAGACTGAGAGGGTGAATCTATGAGTCAGGAGTTTAGCATGTTCCTCTCTTCTCAAGGTGTGACTCATCAAACAACTACTCCTCATACCTCTCAACAAAATGGACAAGCTGAAAGATTTAATAGAACCATAATGGAAAAGGCAGAAGTGATGCACCAACACGCTTGCCTTCCTAAAGCATTCTGGCAAGATGCTGTAGAGACTGCACTCCATATCTACAATAGACAACTCATGCATTATCATGAATGGAAAACTCCCATCGAGATCTTCAATGGGAAGAAACCTGATGCATCATACTTCAGAGTTTTTGGATGTCAAGCATATGTCTTCATTCCTCCAGAACAATGGCTGGACAAACTGTCTCCCAA
>JBBPLZ010000479.1:0-10846 GCA_038090055.1 Hemileccinum hortonii | reverse complement strand
TTTCCCTCCCCTATCATCTCCCTTTTCCCTTTCCCTCCCCTATCATCTCCCCCTTTCCTTTTCTTCCCTCATCATCTCCCCCTTCCCCTCTTTTATCATTATTTTCTCCTTGGTTTTTATCTTATTATGTAATATTACTCCATCATCTCCTTCTCCCCCTCTTTTATCATTATTTTCTCCTTGGTTTTTCTCCTAAAAATGTAATATTAATGTAATATACCTTATACAGTATTTTAGCTTCCCACATTTCATGTATTTAAGTACAAACTCAGCAATGAATTTTAATGCATCTTGTTCTACAGCCACTATTATCCCTTCATTTATTCTTCAACATCTTTTTACATTCATAACTTATTCTAACATATTCCTGACAACATTATTGATAAGTTACTAATATCAGTATACCTATATCCTTGCTAATCATTTATTCTTTTGATTGTATATAAATATATTAATGGTGAATTACTATTGTTTATACTTCAAGATAATTGCTAATTGTCTACTGATTTTAGTCCAGTCTAGTTATAATATATAGTTATTGTTCATAGTTGTGCTTATGTAATTGGATATATATTGCTTTTGTTTTAGTTTGTTTCTATAATTATAAATAAAATACAATGCAATTATTACTCCATACTGGGGTGCTCAGATGAACTAGGACAGTTTGTGCTAGTCTGAAGACAGCTGGAGAGAACTGGAACAGTTTAGACCAATCTGACCAGTTGGATATTTTGTTAGGAGAGCTGGAAAAATTGTCAAGCTGTCAAAACCTATCCTAGTCTGGCCAATGCTGGTCAGTACCATCCAATCAAGTGTAGCATAGTAAAACTCAGTACACTAGTAGTCAGTTACTGTGTATAATTACCTGTAGCACAGTAGGACTATAGATGAATCAGTAGAGACTCTATCAAAGGTAGTGTAGAACCTCACCTCAGTACACTGGTAGTCAGTTACTGAGGTGCAGCTCAAAACAAAGTCCAAAATATAAACTATATAACTAAGCAGTAGGTCCATACAATTGGTAATCCAAATACAGCCACATCAAGAGTTGGTTTGCTGATGTAGATGCTAAAAAAAGGTAAGTGGCTTACTAAGGAGCTCAGGATGCTCAGTCATTGTCTTCATTACCTGTATGACAGACTCAAAAATACCTACAAGGCAGATGGTAAGTATGAGATGGACATGCAAAATAATTAAAGGACTCACCTTCATCCAGAAGACCAGATTCATCCAATTCCTCATTGGTGAATGGAAAAGCTAAAGAAAAAGCTGGTAAGTGAGATAGGCAAGGGAAAAAGACAGCATCATCCCTTGGAGAATCCATGTTTGATGTGTTAATATAGGTAGATGAGAGGATGCAGCAAAGCTTGTAGATAAAGTTGAGATGTAGAGACTTTGGTTTGGGCTCCTTTTATCAAAGAGTTATTGAAGAGGGATCAATAGAACTAGATACTATTGCACAGAATGTTTTGGTGTGAGCATACTAGTCTTCGCCCTCACCCTCCATTCTCATTCCCATTTGTGCACCCCCCTCTGTTCACCATCCCTTGCCCTTGCTCTTGCCCTTGCCCTTGCTCAACAACTCCACAACACCCCAATTCATTGGCACTTCCATTCACAAACAAACACTAGATCACTGCACCATGGACTCCATTGTCCTTGAGAATTGTGAGAATGCCTGAAGAAGCATCATGAGCATTCTGGGCGGTGGTGGTGGTCGGATGGGTGGCAATCCAAATCACAACTGGACTGAGAGTGTCTTTCCCATCATCACAGTGAGTGATGAAACGGGCAGCCTTGACAGCTGAGTAGCGAATATTGAGGGCTTTTAAATACTTGCAGATCTGGGGAGCCACAATATCCCAGACAGAATTGAGTGGGGTGTTGAAAACTCCATACACTGTCTTGATGGGAAGATGGGAATATTGACCCTCAGGGATGGGGAACGGGTTTTCAAGGAGATCAGATCAGTAAAGGAGCTCGGGATAATCAGGGGAGATACCATGATAGTATACAAGCCTCTCCCAATCTGAAACAGAAGTGGCATCAGATGCAGCAGTGGCATCAGAGGCAATGGTGAGTGTGGAGGAGAAGGAGGACATTTCACTGAGAATCGGCGAGGCGGATGAAGAAAGGGACTTGTGACCGCCCGAGTAGTTGATGCACTCCAGGGTGAACAGAGATAGATCTAAACATGAAGTGGTAAGTGTGGTGGATGTGGAAAAAGGGTGGGTGGCTTACTGAGGAGCTCGGGATGCTCAGTCATTGTCCTCATTACCTGTATGACGGACTCAGAAACATCTACAAGGCAGATGGTAAGTGTGAGATGAATGCACAAAATGACTAAGGGACTCACCTTCACCCAGGAGACCGGATTCATCCAATTCTTCGTTAGTGAATGGAAAAGCTAAAGAAAATGCCAGTAAGTGGGATAGATGAGGGAAAAAGATGGCGTCACATCTTCGAGAATCCATGTTTGATGGGTTAATGTAGGCTGATGAGAGGGCGAGATGTAGAGACTCTGCTCTTATCAATCAAAAAGTTATTGAGGAGGGATAAATAGAACTAAATACTATTGCACTGAGTGTTTTGGCATGGGCGTAATGCAACAACGAGCTCAGGTGATGGTGCAATAATGGCCCCTATACTACCTCTAATATACTACTCTAGTATATTGGTTTATAATCCCATAGAATCACAGTAAGGGATTGTTTTTGGCTCATTCAGTTGCGTGTGGCTTGTATATTTGGTAATATTACCCGCCTTGACACGCCCTTGGCACCAGTTTCAAGATGTTCCCATGGCCTTAAGGGTTTTTTTTTGTAGGGCGAAATAGGCCTAAGATGGTTTCAGGCTACTTTCCAAAAAGAATAAGGTCATTTTTAGCTACTTAATCTAACTATTCGGAGGAGGCTTTGAATGATTGTTGTGAGGTTTCTGAGGGCAGGTCAACCGCAGTCTGATTACAACCTTCTCATGCTCGTTGAAGCTCATTGGCACTGCCGACCATCCCACAAGCACTCGAAAGCACATTCAAAGTGCTTTCAAGTGGCTGAAAAGTGTCTTTTATTTGTTTCCTGGAGCCTCTCAAGAGGCTTATGAAAAAATTGTAAATACATTCATATTTTACGTAGCATTTACTACATTCGGCAAAAGGCTGCATGCGCCCACATGAGGCAAGTGAGGGTGAGGGTGTAACAAACACTCACTTCATGAAACCCCTATTTCTTTTATCTTATCTTACCTTCATCTTATCTTATCAGACAAGGAGACCACGCAGTCGCATCCCAAGACATGATGTGGACTTGTCACTTTCTCTCACTCCAAAATCATGTGAACACGACACGTGACTTAACCCCATTCAGTATCACAGCCTTTCATCTCAAAATTCAGTGCTGTGCTCACCTCATGTTGGTGCTTCCATTCTGATGCCACACCCATCACACACCCTTTTAATGACACAGCATCATGAAACGCCTCATGTACCACAGCCCTTAGCAAGGCAGTGTCTTATCTCCTTATCTCGCGTTTCAGATGCAACCCATGACCCTATATGACTCATGATGACTCACACCCTTAGCCCAGGGCACAGGGATATGACATATTAGGATAGATTAGGTACAAATAGGTACAAACACCCATGTAGTATATAAACCCATGAATCAGCACCAGAGAACTCCAGTCAAGTTCTCTTGGTTCTTCCCCAAAGAATCATTTGAGAATTTAAGAGCTCAACCTTTCTACCTTTCCCTTCATCTTTTGATTCAGACCTCAGCTTGACTAAGCTTCGCGCTAGCCTTTAGTCTTTGGTTGCTTCATTAGAACTTGACTATTTTTAACCCCTCATCGTCACTGTCGTCGCCGGGTAACCCGTTAATGAAACATCGTTGAATGGCAAATAAAGAAGATAACCCTAGTCCCCACAAAGACCCGGAAAGAAGTATGGTTTCTTTATTAAGGGCTCTGATACAACAGTACAGAGGCTTACGTGTACGACTCAGTGTTGGCATATCAGCAGCTAGACGGTTCCTCGGGCTCGCTAAGCAGAGAGCAAGCTCTAGAGGCAGCAAGGTTTCTCGAGACGATATTCGGTCGCATCAAAGAGAACTTATCTTACGCAGAAGAGCTGTGCGAAGAAGTTACTCGCATATTAGCCGCCCCATTGTGCAGTCGTTCAACCAAGACGAGATCGTACCCAGTTATCCCTTACAGTGGGAACTCGACCTAATCTACGACGATCTACCAGACAGATTGCACGCGGAGAGTTTGCCAGAAGTGGTAATTGAGGAGGGATACAAAGAAGCCGAGGATAAGAGTTTATACCTCGAGATCAAGGAGAGTCTAATAGGACCAGACCTCCCTAAGCCTAACAGGAGGAGAACACGTCTCCCAAAGCCATACTCACAGGACTTGCGAAAGAAACACCCCGTCCTTAGCTACAACGAGAGGAGCTACTTGAGGCTCTCATCTACCTTATGAAAACCGGAAAGACTTGAGTAGTTTATGACTACATTCGCTCAAGTGTACTTTTCACTACTTCTATCAGCAATTCTTTTGATCACCTGGTTCGTACCTCGAGGGACAGCTAGGAAATTTGAAGTGAAGTGGTCTAGGAACGGATTTAGCGTCCACATCAATGACTACAAGTCAGAACGCGTACCTGCACCAGGAATTCAGTGGGCATCAGAAAACGAGTGGTTTTCCAACACGAACAATAACTGGGACTCAGACACCACGGTAGAAGAAGAACACACGTACTCAGCAGAAGACTGGTTCAACTGGTTGAGAGTAAAAGCACTCTACGACCATCTTATTGAAATAGCCAACCAGATCTTCTTCTACAAAACCCAGAGAGATCACCCAGAACTTTTTCCTAACGCAGACGATGATCTCACAGAAGTAGGAGATGACGACAGCTACTTCACAGCCCCCCCCAACATCCTCTAAGCAATGGCAACTTGGGACGAAGCATGGACCATGGAGAATAAACTCCAGTGGTTACTAGGGGAACATTTCAAGAATCAAAGCTTGATGGAAGCACACTGTCAGCAGATGGCGAGAGATGAAATCACAAAAAGAGAATTATCCAAAGCCCTAGCACGGGCCAATGAGAAGTTGGAACAAGCAGAAGCATAGTCGCAGGCTGTGGACCAATGCACAAGGGAGATGCTCGGTCATATGACATGGGCTTCCGAAGGTGGAGGAACCACTCATAAGGGACTGTCTGGAGGATTGTCCAAAATCGAAATATTTGCAGACTCTGGAGACTATGATGGATCTCCAGGAAAGTTTGAAGAATGGTGGATCAAGATGAAATCGTGGATCAATGCCAACCCACGATACTTCATGGAAGATGATCCCTTAGCCCCAGGAGGGAAGAGCCCCAACACAGGAAATTGTTGGATGGCCGTACTTTCCAGACTCAAGGGACAAAAGGGATCTCACTTCGCAGAGATGGAACTGATGAAGATCTCCGATATGACTTCACAGATTCAAACAATGCAGGACATTGAAGCAGAAATCGTCGGATTATTCCGACCTGTCCACCAAGAAGATTGGGACAAGAAAAGGCTCAACGCATTTAAACAAGGGAAGCTCTCCATTGATGCGTACATAGCACAATGGATGGCCTTGTCATATCGCGCCAACCTCGGAGATGAAGCTGGGGTATGGAATCTTGAAAACGGAATCAATAATGAGGTCCATGCAGAGTTATGGAAGGGACGGCGAAAGACAACCGTAGCCCTCACTCTGAAAGAGATACAATCAATTGGGCGACAAATCGAGTTGTACCGCATGTTCACAAGAGAGCCAGAAGGGGCTACCTCGTGGAACCAAAAATCGCGAAATGTCAATGCGGCACAAGATGGGTGCAAGAAGCAATCGTGCTTCAACTGTCACAGTGAAGAACACGTGGCAAAATACTGCCCTAAATCCAGGAACTCATGCCCGGAATGCAAATTCCTAGGGGGTTCCCACAAGCCGGATTGCAAACGAAGGAATGTACGAGTCACAGATACAGCTCCTACATCTACAGAATCTAAAGAAGACCCCTTTAAAGCTATACGGGGTATGGACTTTGAACAGGCAAAGGCCTATTTCTGGGACATGAAAGATATCCAAGAAAAGGGAAAAGGCAAAGCGACTTAGGTAATCAGGGTGCTTCAGTCGCTAGCCCGAACTTTTATAGTATATTATCCATTGATGAAACTGATGAATCAGACATCGATGATAGTGATATTAACGATTGTGAATCCATAGCGAGCCATGAGGCGTCTCCAATAGAGCACAGCCGAGGCTTTAAATCGGTGCTTGATTCCTCATCACAAAAGGAAAAACATATTTATACACAAGAAATCCCTGAACCAGTGACGTATTTACCGGTAAAGCTCCTCAGCAGAGAAGCCAAGCTTCCGACCAAAGGATCGAAGGAAGCCGCTGGATATGATCTCTACGCTGCGGAAGGAGTAACAGTACCAGCACAAGGAAAGATCTTGGTGGCAACGCAGATTGCGATTGCACTTCCAAAAGGAACATACGGAAGAATCGCACCACGAAGTGGTTTAGCGGCCAAGCATTCTATTGACGTTGGAGCAGGCGTAATTGACTCCGATTACCGAGGAGGAATCGGAGTACTCCTGTTTAATCTATCAAAAGAAGATTTTCCCATAACCAAAGGCGATAGAATCGCTCAATTAATTATGGAGAAAATAGAAAACCCATATGTTATTGAAGTGGAAGATCTAGACGACACCACGAGAGGAAAAGAAGGATTTGGATCCACAGGTGGATTTGCAAGAGAAATGTTTATCTGCGGAGCACCAAATAAAGAAATCCTCATGGAAATACGAATATCTCCATTAGGAAAATCCAAGTATCACAACGTTGAAGCCCTCCTAGACAGTGGAGCTAACGGGATCTTCCTTGATAAAAGATGGGCAGAAGAACACATGTTACCCCTTTGCCCATTACGACAAGCTATCCCCATTTACAATGTTGATGGAACCAAGAACTCCGCAGGAAACATTACTCATGCCACAGATATAATCTTGGAATATCAAGGACATTGAGAAAAGATTTTGGCAGAAATAGTCAACTTAGGAAAGAATCAAATGGTGTTGGGATACACATGGTTACAATGCCACAACCCCAAAATCGACTGGGTCAAGGGCACGGTGCAAATGACACGATGCTCAAGAAGTTGCTTGATACTCCAAGACAAATCCAAGTATATGAAAAAAGTACAAAAGGAGGAGCAGAGCTCTGAACTAAAGGCTTATTGCATGCGAGCCATACAAGAAGCACAAAAAACACTGGAAAAACCATATGTAACCAAGACAAATGAGGAGATAGTACCTCCTCAATTTCATGATTTCCTAAAGGTGTTCTCTGAGGGAGAATCCCAACACATGCCAACGCGCAAGCCGTGGGATCATGCAATAGATTTAAAAGAATCATTCCAACCTAAGAAAGGAAGGAACATCCCCTTGTCGCACGAAGAACAGGAAGAAGTCACCGCTTATCTAGATGAACAATTGCGGAAAGGCTATATCCGACCCTCTAAATCACTGCAAACTTCCCCTATATTCTTCATTCCCAAGAAGGAAGGAAAGAAAAGGATGGTTACAGATTACCGGTACTTAAATGAACACACGGTCAAGAACAACTATCCCCTTCCCCTGATATCGCAACTCGTGGACAAACTAAAAGGGGCTAAACTATTTACAAAAATGGATATCAGAACAGGTTACAACAACATCCGAATCAAGGAAGGAGACGAATGGAAGGCAGCCTTTGTATGCTTTAGAGGCGCCTTTGAACCCCTCGTCATGTACTTTGGACTGTGCAATTCCCCAGCCACCTTCCAAGCAATGATGAATGAAATCTTTGCTGACATGGACAACGTTGTGGTCGTATATATAGACGATATCCTGATATTCACAAAAACAGAAGATAAGGATGAACACGACAAGATCGTACGAGAGGTCCTCCACAGACTACAAGACAATGACTTGTTTATAAGTCCAAAGAAGTGTCAATTTCATGCAGAAGAGATAGAGTTTTTTGGCATGATTGTAGGGAAAGACGGGATCAAGATGGATATGGACAAGGTACAGGCAATACTCCAATGGCCAGAACCCTCAAATGTAAAAGGAGTCAGGAGTTTCCTCGGACTTGCCAACTTCTATCGCAGATTCATTCAAGATTATGCAAAGATCGCACGACCCTTACATGACCTAACCAAGAAGGATGTAGAATTCCAATGGGAACTCATACATCAAAATGCATTTGACACGCTTAAAGAAAAATTTACCACAGCCCCAATATTAGCTTATCCAGACAATGATTGCCAATTCCGACTGGAAACCGATGCATCGGACTTCGCAACAGGAGCTGTGTTATCAATACTAAAAGAAGACAAATGGCATCCAGTAGCATATGCTTCACACGCAATGACTCCAGAAGAACGGAACTATCCGGTCGCTGACAAAGAAATGCTCAGTGTCATCAGGTCGTTGGAAATGTGGAGACACTATTTGGAAAGGGCCAAATATGAATTCGAAATATGGAACGACCATGCAAACTTACAATGGTTTATGAAAAGTCAGAATTTGAGCAGACGACAAGCACGCTGGGCATCGTACTTGGCCCGGTTCAATTACAAATGGGTTCACAAGGCAGGCGCCACAATGGGAAAGGCCGATGCTCTCTCTAGAAGAGAAGACCACGCACACGGAACAGATACCGATAATCAGGGAATAACCGTGATGCCTAAAGAGCATATACGCCAAGTTTTCGTCACCACAGAAGGTGAAGCCTTAATGAACAAAATCAATAACGAAACAAAAACATTAGATAAAAACGAGTTATGTCACAAGTACGACATGATCACAGAAAAAGACATTTTAGTCAAAGAAGGAAAAATATATGTACCAGAGGCATTACAAATGGAATGCACCACATTATGCCATGATTCGGCAATGGCTGGACATCCTGGAGTCGAAAAGACCCTAGAAATAGCACGCAGGCACTATTTCTGGCCTAACATGGCAGGGTATATCAAAGATTATGTTTCTAGATGCAACCGTTGTGCACAGTTTAAAGGAACCAATAAAGCACCTGCAAGGAAGCTAGTACCACTGGAGGCACCAGAGATGCCATGGGTGGACGTAACTGCAGACTTCACAACAGATCTCCCAATATCAAATGGATTTGACTCAATCCTTGTAGTCGTCGATCGATTCTCAAAGGAAGTTGAATTCATCCCATGCAATAAAACAATAAATGCTATAGAAACAGCGAAGTTGTACCTGAACAAAGTTTGGGTTAACCATGGACTCCCCCGAAGCATAGTCTTGGATCGAGGACCACAATTCGCATCTCATGTTATGCAAGACTTATGCAAAAGACTCGGAATAAAACCAAAGCTATCCACAGCACATCATCCGCAGACGGACGGACAAACAGAGCATGTGAATAGAGATATACAACAGTATTTGAGATTATACTGTGCAGAAAAACAAACAGAATGGGCCAATTGGCTAGCCATCGCCCAATTCCAACATAATGCAATGGTTCATTCGGCAACCAAGAAGTCGCCGTTTGAAATCACCAGATCTTATGCGCCAAGAATGGGCATTGAGCCCGGCATTTCAAAGGCACCAGCTGCTGATACTCTAGCAGACCAAATGGCCAAAACGTTGGACCAGGTCAAAGAAAATATTAAAAAGGCCCAAGAGCAAATGAAGCTACAAGCTGATAAGCACAGATCGAACGCACCAGAGTATCAGGTGGGCAATGCTGTATGGCTATCAACCGACAATCTTAGATTGCCACGGGAATCAAAGAAATTATCAGAAAAGTGGCTTGGACCATACAAAATCACAAAAACATTAGGGAATGCAGTCGAACTGCAATTACCCAAGTCTATGCGGATCCATCCTATAATAAACGTATCACGCATCAAACCGTACAAAGAACGGTTACCAAACCAACCAGTGACAAAACCGGGACCCTCTAACGTCACCGAAGAATGAGACGAAGAGTATGAGGTTGACCGTATAATCGACTCCTGCTGGAGGGGGAGGCGACTCGAGTATCTCGTCCACTGGAAAGGGTACGGGGACGATGAGAGGACATGGAAACCAATGGGCAACCTCACACATGCCAAGATGGCACAATCCGAATTCCACGCTGCCCACCCAAACGCCCCTCGAAAATTGCGAATGACGCAGGAAGTCTTTGATCGTTTGTTTTCAACAATACCAGAAAATGTCATGGAAGTGCGAGCCATTTTCGGTTCTATGGATTACTATGATTGTCTGGAAGCCGATCCTTAGAGAGGGGATGATGTAACAAACGCTCACTTCATGAAACCCCTATTTCTTTTATCTTATCTTACCTTCATCTTATCTTATCAGACAAGGAGACCACGCAGTCGCATCCCAAGACATGATGTGGACTTGTCACTTTCTCTCACTCCAAAATCATGTGAACACGACACATGACTTAACCCCATTTGGTATCACAGCCTTTCATCTCAAAATTCAGTGCTGTGCTCACCTCATGTTGGTGCTTCCATTCTGATGCCACACCCATCACACACCCTTTTAATGACACAGCATCATGAAACGCCTCATGTACCACAGCCCTTAGCAAAGCAGTGTCTTATCTCCTTATCTAGCATTTCAGATGCAACCCATGACCCTATATGACTCATGATGACTCACACCCTTAGCCCAAGGCACAGGGATATGACATATTAGGATAGATTAGGTACAAATAGGTACAAACACCCATGTAGTATATAAACCCATGAATCAGCGCCAGAGAACTCCAGTCAAGT
>JBBPLZ010000478.1:0-10873 GCA_038090055.1 Hemileccinum hortonii | reverse complement strand
TAGTTGATGACTCACCAAACTTTATTTCTACGTATGACTCACAGTCTGACAGAGCATCTTATTTGAGCGTGGCACCATACTCTAAACAAGGTGCACTTAATTCTCTGATAAAAGAAAAAATATCTTTGTCTCCTATTTACAAATCCTCCTGTGCCTCGTTTTTCCATGTCGAACCCTCTGCCTCTCAAGGAGGAGAATTTGACATTCTCACTAACATTTCATTCCAGAAAAACGATGAATGGCACAAATGCACCACCAAAGCTCTCCTTGACTCAGGAGCTGTTCAAACCTTCGTTGATGAAAAATGGGTAAAAAATAATGGTATTTCTATGACGTCTCTTTCTAATCCTATTGCCATCACCAATGCCGATGGTACTATATCAAAACACGGTCAAATTACACACTATGTCTCTGTTATACTAACATTCCAAGAGCATTCCAAGGGAGTTGATGCGCTAGTTGCAACTCTCGGAATGCATAATATCATTTTAGGTTTTGATTGGTTCTGACACCACAACCCTCTCATCAATTGGGAAGACAAAACAATTGTTTTCTCTCGCTGTACTTGAAACTGCCAGGCTACTAATGCTTCACAGCTAATTAAAGATATCTGGAATGTCAACATCCACTCTATCGAGGAGGGACTCGCTGAAAAGTCCCAAAACAATACCATGCCTTCCTCAACGTATTTAGTAAGGAAGAATCAAAGCACATGCCTGTATGCAAACCCTGGAGCCAAGAAAAAATAAGTTATTCCACTCTCTGATGCTGAATTGGACGAAGTCCATAACTTTATTTCTAGTGAGCAAGAAAAGGGCTATATTCGGCCCTCTAAGTCCCCTCAAACTGCACCAGTCTTTTTTATTCCCAAGAAAACTGGAGACAAGCGCCTCATTATAGACTACCGATATTTAAATGAGGGTACAGTAAAAAATTCTTATCCCCTTCCATTAATTTCTTCTCTAGTTGATCGCCTTAAAGGTGCTGACAAATTCACATGCCTCGATTTGCGATGGGGGTATAACAATGTATGTATTAAAGAAGGTGATGAATGGAAAGCTGCCTTCGTCACACCACTCAGGGCTTACGAGCCCATTGTTATGTATTTTGGCATGACTAACTCTCTGCTGATCTTCCAACAGATGATCAACGACATTTTCAACGACATGTATACTGTCGTTATCGTCTACTTGGATGACATGTGCATCTTCACAAAGGGAAAGTCTGACAACAATCACTCTAAAGTTGTCATGGAGGTATTACAGTGCTTATGTGACAATGACCTCTATGCTAAACCAGAAAAATGTGTATTTAACGCTGACAAAGTTGACTTCCTAGGCATGACAGTATCAAAAAATGGGGTTGGCATGCAATCCAAAAAAGTCAATGCCATCCTCAACTGGCTGGCCCCCACAAAACTCAAACAACTCCAATCTTTCCTTGGACTTTGTATTTATTAAAGTCACTTTATTAACAGTTTTGGACAGATCACAAGCCCCTTTAATGATTTTACCAAAAAGGGCGTTTCATATGTATGGGGAGAGGCCCAACAAACCGCGTTTGACATGCTCAAAAAACAATTCACAACCGCACCTCTTCTCACCTTCCCTGACTCAAGTAAAGATATGTGTGTTGAAACAGATGCAAGTGACATTGCCACTAGGGCTGTTTTATTGGTCCTAGGGGAGGATAAGTTATGGTGCTCCTGTGTGTTCCTTTCCCATTCACTCTCCCCAGTGGAGAAAAGTTATCCCAATTACGACAAAGAACTCTTAGTGATTATACGTGCTCTGGAAGAGTGGCATCATTACCTTATTGGAAAAGCAAACTTTGAAATCTGGACAGACTACAAAAATCTTGAATATTGGAAAAAACCACAAACACTGTCCGGTTGCCAAGCTTGCTGGCACAAGTTACTCCAGGAGTTCAACTATACACTTATTTATAAACCTGGTTCCACCAACAGCCGCACCAACATCCTCTCCCGCTGCCTTGACCACGGAGATGCCATTGACAATCTCAATGAGAACATTACCGTTTTTCCTTCCACTGTCATCTGCACCACTAACATATCCATTTCTGTTACTCTTACCTCCAAGGACGTGCGCATCCCTGCCAAGGGCTCTGACACTGCGGCCGGATTCAATCTTTATCCTACCACGGACCTTGACATCCCCGTCCATGACCAATCCCTCATTCCCACCCATGTCAAAATCCAACTTCCCACCGGCACATATGGGAGAATTGCACCTTGTTCAGGTCTTGCCTTCAAACACAAAATTGACATCATGGCTGGAGTCATTGATGCCGATTATAGGGGAGAAATAGGCATAATTCTCTTCAACCATTCCTCATCCCCTTTCCACATATCTAATGGTGATTGTATCACTCAACTAATTATTGAAAAAATAGAAAACTCCACACTAACAGAAACAAAGACTCTTGACAAGTCAGAATGTAACAATAAAGGTTTTGGCTCAACTGGAGTCCAGGCCATTTCTTCCACTACTCTCACACCGAACTTTGACACTAAATTATGTTTTGAGTCAGCAAAAATGGACATTGATGTGATCAATGAATATGAGTACTATGCAGAGGAAAAGCTCTTTAAATCTTCTAACGGCATTGTTTTCGTGCCCCCTTGTCTTTGCAACGAACTTATCTCTCTTTTCCATGACTCCCCAGTGTCCGGTCATCCCAGCCGTGACCATACCATATTCTCTCTAAAAAAGTTTTATTGGTGGCCAGGAGCTGCTAAAGACATTGCCAATTATGTAGACCACTGCCAGGTGTGCTTCCTCACAAAGGGATCATCAAAGCCACCAGCAGGAAAACTTATGCCTCTCCCTACTCCCCTTTGGGTTGGACATCTCCGTCAATTTCATCACAGGTTTTCCCACCTCTAATGGGTATGATGCCATTGGCATTGTCGTCAATCACTTCTCCAAAGAAATCATCCTCTTCCCTTGTCATAAAACCACATCTTCTTCGGACCTAGCCACTTTATTTAGAGACCATGTATGGTGTTCTCACGGACTTCCCTCTTCCATACTGTCGGACCGAGGTCCTCAATTCATCTCAGAGTTTACAAAGGAGTTGTGCAAGGTTGTGGGGATTTCACAAAAACTCTCCACCACTTACCACCCCCAGACCGATGGACAAATGGAATGCATCAACCATGAGATTCTTGTCTACCTTTGAGCATACATTGCAAAGAAGCAGGATTTGTGGGCATCCCATCTCAAAATGGCACAATTCATCCACAATGCCTCCCTTACCACCACAACCGGCACTTCCCCCTTTTTCATCACACATAATTATCAGCCTTGTCTTGGGGTTGAACCTTCCTCTTCTACCACCCCTGGGGGGTCGTTCGCTAACACTATGGGCAAGGACCATGATGAAATCTTTGCCATTTTGCAGAAAACTCAGGATTGGATGTCCCACATATAAGAATCCAAACATTCCACCACCCCCTCTTATTTTATCAGCGATCTCATGTGGCTTTCCACCAAGCATCTCTCTCTCCCTTATCCTGCATGTAAATTAACTCAGAAGTTTATCGGTCCTTATCGTATCACTGCTCTCCTCCCTAATGTCATTACCCTTCACCTCCCTTCCCACGTTTCCATCCATCCCACCATCAATATTTCCTGCATTAAACCCTATAAAGCCCTGCTAGCCGGTCAACCTGTATTTAAACCTGATGCTATCACCATGACCGAAGATCAGCACAAAGAATACAAAATTGATTTTATTGCTGCTTCTCATCTCCATTGCTGGAAACTTCAATATCTCATCCACTAGAAAGGTTGGGATGAAGTCGACCATACTTGGGAGCCAGCCATTAACTTAAAACACATGCAAGATGCCATCACTGATTTCCATTGGTCTCACCCTAACGCCCCTCGACCTATCTGCTCCATCTCTGAGACCAATTTCCTCTCCCTCTTCCATCCCTTTGGACCCTCCTATACAGAATTCACAGACTCGAGATTGGGCCTCGAATCTAGTGAATGGGGGGTAATGTTATAGTTCGTGTCCAACACTGTACACTTTTTCACCTTTCTTACCTTATACTTTGCTCATATCCCATGATCCCTGAGCACCGTTTATCACTAGTTCCAATTCCAAGGTCACGTGACCAATGCACATGACCATGGGAAACATCACCTGACCTGAGGCCTAGACCATGACATCACTATGATGTCACGCCTCATGGACACCTTCTTTCTCTCATGTTTGTGCTTCCTTTGTTCTATGAACTTCCATCCTGTTCCATAACATTCTATCTCCCATGTCTGCCCTAAACTCATCTCTACCTATATAAACCCTACCTACCTCTCCGTAATTTCCCCAGTCCTATTCACTTGTATTCCTCCCTTCCTCATAGGGACCTTGTACACCTGAATACCATTCTTCCTCATCGTTGCCAGCCTCATCCTTTGTCAAGGGACTTTCGTATGTTGCATCTTGTCACTGTCATTCTTCCAATCCCAACAATATCCATCGTCTTCACCATTTCCCTCGTATTTGACACTCATCGCTATCGCCTCTTAGTCTTTTACCAACTCCTTGCACCTGTGGTTTAGGCATTTGTTGTCATTAGAAGTTCAAGGCTGTTAACACTTGAACAGGACTCCCCAAAGGCTGAACTCGCTGCATTCCCCCTTTATCATTTTATGCCACACTCCTCACGCATTGATTGATACTTCCATCGCAGACAAGCCACTGCACTCGCATTCTATCAGCTAAATGTTCCCGCCCCTGTTCCTGTTGAATTTGATCCCAATGATGACTGGGACCCAGAAGTACTAGCTGCCGCTCACCAACAAGCAGCTCCCCGTCATTGTCCTTGCCACATATATCAATAGGACCTCCATTACATCCGTTCCAAATACGATCCTGGTTGGGACTTAGGCCGTCCAAACCACTCCGTTCTCCATCCCCACACAGTTCTTCGCTGCTGCCAATTCCCATTCATCTAGATATCTCCAAAGTACCCTTTAAAGATAGGATACAGTAAAGATGTCTGGAGAACCTAGCTTTGAAGGGATCTTCCTTTACTTCGGTGGAAGTAGATGCCATTTCTGTGGTTTTTACATTCCTTTGCTTGCAATCTGGCTTGTGGGAACCACCTAGGAATTTGCATTCTGGGCATGAGTTCCTGGGTTTAGGGCAGTATTTTGCCACATGTTCTTCACTGTGACAATTGAAGCATGATTGCTTCTTACGCCAATCTTGTGAAGCAACCAAAGACTTTGACTAGCATGAAGCTTAGCTGAGCTGAGGTCTAAGACAAAGGATGAAGGAAAAAGGGAAGTGTTGAGCTTTTAAATTCTCAAATGATTCTTTGGAGGAGAACCAAGAGAACTTGACTGGAGTTCTCTGGCACTGATTCAAGAGTTTAACTCTGTGCCTTTGGTTAAGGGCGTGAGTTGTTATAGTTCATGTCCAACCTCATATGTTTTTCATTTTTTCCTTACTCTACACTTCACTCATATCCTATGATCCCTAAGCACCATTTATCATTAGTCATCTTTCCAAGGTCATGTGACCAGTGCATGTGATTGTGGGAAACATCACCTGACCTGGGGCCCAGACCATGACATCACTATGATGTCATATCTTATGGACACCTTTCTTTCACGTTTATGCTTCTTTCCTTCTATCACATTCTATCTCCCACGCCAGCCCTAAAGTCGTCTCTATCTATATAAACCCTACCTATGTCTCCATAATTTCTCCAGTCTTGTTCACTTGTATTCCTCCCTTCCTCATAGGGACCTTGTACACTTGAATATCACTCTTCCTTTACTTGCCAGCCTAGTCCTCTGCAAAGGGACCACTCTATGCTCCATCTCGTAACGGTTATTCTCCCCATTCCCACTACTTGTATCGTCTTTGCTATGTCATTCATCTTTAACACTCACCACCGTCGTCTACTTGTCTTTTACCAACTCCTCGCACCTGTTGTCTAAGGCATTCATCATCATTGTTTGTTCAAGACCAATAACACTTGAACAGGACTCCTTGAAGCCTGACTTGCATATGTTCCGCTTCTCTCATTTATGCCATGATCTTCTTGCATTGACTGTTACATTCAATGCAGACAAGCTGCTGCATTCCAATTTTACCAGCTCAACATCCCCGCCTCTGCTGCCATAGACAACTTTGGTGTTCCTATCACTTTCGACCCCAATGATGACTGGGACCCTGCCACCCTCGTCCTCACACATCAACAAGCTCATCCCCATCACCGTTACCAACACCAAATCTACCAGCAAGACCCTCGATACATTAGATCCATATATGACCCAGGTTGGGACTTAGGTCATCCTAATCACTCCATTCTCTGTCCCTGCATTGTCCTCCGTCATCACTGCTACCCGTTCTTCTAAATCCCCAGAGTGCTTTTGGAAGATAGAGCACAGTAAGGATGTCCAGAGAACCTGTCCTCATGATATGGCAGGATATTTTAAATCAGTTTCAATTCCTATCGAATATTATGCAGCAGCAGGCACAGCTGCAACAACAATACATTACAACAGCCACCGCTGCTGCTCCCGCTCCCGCTCCCATCATCACTCTGCCTCCTCCCTCATCATACAAAGCTTTCACTGACTCAGGCACTTGGGACAGAAACCGCTCCACCTTCCGCAATTGGTGGACAAAGGTTGCCACATGGACATAGTGCCAGTCCACGCTAACATGTAAACAATCAACAGTCACCGTCCTTCTGCACATGGACGGTAAGGCTGCAGACTTTGCACGCATCACCTTCCAAGGTTACATGACCAAGGAGGATAACAAGATCACAGATGCTGAGAAGGCAAACGTGTGGCCCAAGTTGTCCACACCTAAAAGGAAGGTTGAATCTCACTTCCAAATCAATGTCATTGTGGAGGAGTGCTACCGCAAACTCCTCTCTCTCAAGCAGGGCACCATGCCCATAGAAGTTTTTATGCAACAATTCGAGTTGCTCAGGTCTGATGCTGACCTGTCTAAAGATCAAGTATTATGACTATACAAGGAGGACATCGATTATCAGATCTATGCTCAAATTTCTCTCCATGACCCCGCCATTGATAATATTCTCGATGAATGGCAAGAAACTGCCATCTCGATTGGCAAAATCTTCAACCAGATGCAACTGGAACGATTGTGTCTGCAGACTAATCAGTACCAACCCTGCTTGGGAAATCAATTCACCGAAATGGGCACGCAACTGGGCTGAGGGGCTCCAATGGACACGCGTGCCATCCAACCTGGCAAGGAGATGCGCTCCTGCTACAACTGCAACAAGGTAGGACACCTGTCTTGTAACTGCACCAAGCCTTGCCGTCCTCGAGGCCAACCCCAGTTCAACCCCCTTATGGGAAGAACAACGTATCTGCCCCCTCATACCCAGACTTGGGAGATCACCACTCCCTTTGCCAGCGAACAAGGTTCCAGAAATCCCCCATGGATGACCGAAGAGACACAAGCCTATTATTATGACCTCTTTGAGGCATGCGCACACCAGATGGCTGCTGATGGACTTAAGAACTCGGGAAAAGAGAAAGCTGAGTGAATCTGGGAGGTGTTCCCTCAGCCATAGACAATTCGCATGTACTTTCTCTTTCTTGTCCTGATTCCTCTTCTTTTTCTTCTAATCAGTTCTCTGTTCTTGATATCGAAGGGAAGATGGACGATGATGTAGTTGATGACATGTCGAACTTTGTTTCTACTTACGTCTCACAGTCTGACAGAGCGTCTCAATTGAGCACGGCACCAGACTCTAAAAAAGGTGTACTTCATTCTCTGTTAAAAGAAAAAATATCGCTCTCTTCTATTTACAAATCCTCCTGCACTTTGTTTTCTCATGTCAAACCATCTACCTCTCAAGGAGGAGAGTTCGACATTCTCACTAATGTCTCGTTTCAGAAGAATGATGAATGGCATGAATGTGCTACCAAAGCTCTTTTCGACTCTGGGGCTGTTCAAACCTTTGTCGACCAAAAATGGATAAAAAATAATGGTATCTCTATGTTTCCCCTCTCTAACACTATCGCCATCACCAACACCAATGGTATTGTATCAAAACACAGACAAATAACCCACTACGTCTCAATCATACTAACATTTCAAGGACATTCCGAGGGAGTCGATGCACTAGTTGCGACCCTCGGAATGCATAACATCATCCTAGGTTTTGATTGGTTCCGCCGACACAACCCTCTCATAGATTGGGAGGACAAAACAATCATTTTCTCTCACTGTACCTGTAACTGTCAAGCTACTAATGCTCCACAGCTTATCAAAGACATCTGGAATGTCAACATTCATTCCATCGAGGAGGGATTCGCCGACAAAGTTCCCAAACAGTACCACACCTTCCTCAATGTATTTAGCAAAGAAGAATCATAATGTATGCCCATCCACAAGCCTTGGGACCATGCCGTTGATCTCAAACCCAACTTTGTTCCTAAGAAAGGACAAGTCATTTCACTCTTTGACACTGAACTCAAAGAAGTTTGTAATTTTATTTTTAGTGAACAAGAAAAAGGCTATATTCAGCCCTCTAAATCCCCTCAAACTGTGCCCATATTCTTTATTTCCAAGAAAACCGGAGAAAAACACCTCGTAATGGATTATCAATATCTAAACGAGGGTACCATAAAAAATTCCTATCCCCTCCCATTAATCTCTTCTCTGGTCGATCGTCTCAAAGGCACTGACAAGTTTACGTGCCTCAATCTGCGATGGGGGTACAACAATGTCCATATTAAAGAAGGTGACAAATGGAAAGCCGCTTTCATCACACCACTTGGGGCTTATAAGCCCATTGTAATGTATTTTGGCATGACTAACTCCCCACCAACATTCCAACAGATGATGAACAACATCTTCAATGACATGTATGCCATTGTCATCATCTACTTGGATGACATGTGTATTTTTACCAAGGGAAAGTCTGACAATGATTATCCAAAAGTCATCATGGAGGTATTGCAGCACTTGCACGACAATGACCTCTACACCAAACCAGAAACATGTGTATTTAATGCTGATGAAGTTGACTTCTTAGGCATGACCATATCGAAAAATGGGGTTGGCATGCAATCCAAAAAGGTCGACACTATCCTCAACTAGCCGGCCCCCACAAAACTAAATCAATTTCAATCTTTTCTCGGTCTCTGCAACTATTATCGTCATTTTATTAACAGTTTTGGACAGATTGCACGCCCTCTTAATGACCTTACCAAGAAGGGTGTCATGTATGTATGGGGAGAGGTCCAACAAACTGTGTTTGATACGCTCAAAAAACAATTCACAACCGCCCCCCTCCTTGCTTTCCCAGATTCGGCTAAAGATATGCTCGTTGGAACAGACGCAAGTAACATCACCACCAGGGCTGTTTTATGGGTCCTGGGGGAGGATAAGTTATGGCACCCTTGCGCTTTTCTTTTGCATGTCCTATTCCCAGCAGAGAAAAATTATCCCGTTTATGACAAAGAACTCCTCGCTATTATTTGCACTCTTGAGGAGTGGCATCATTACTTAATCAGAAAAACTATCTTCAAAATCTGGACAGACCACAAAAATCTCGAATACTGGAAAAAACCTCTGGTCACCAAGCTCGCTGGCATGAGTTGCTCCAAGAACTCAATTATACCCTTATTTACAAACCTGGTTCCACCAATGGCCATGCCAACACTCTCTCTCGCTGCCCCAACCATGGTGATGCCATTGACAACCTCAACGAAAACATCACTGTTTTTCCCTCTACCATCATCCATATCACTAACTTATCTGTCCCTGTCACACTTACCTCCAAGGATGCGCACATCCCCACTAAAGGCTCTGACACCGCAGCCGGATTCGATCTTTATTCCACCACCAATCTTGACATCCCCACCCACGACCAAGCACTTATCCCCACCCATATCAAGATCCAACTCCCTATCAGCATGTATGGGAGAATTGCACCTCACTCAGGCCTCGCCTTCAAGCATAAAATCGACATCATGGCCGGAGTCATTGATGCTGATTATAGGGGAGAAATTGGTGTAATTCTCTTCAATCACTCATTCTCTCCCTTCCATGTATCTAACGGCGATCGTATCACTCAACTAATTATTGAAAAAATAGAAAACCCAAAACTCACAGAAACCAAGACTCTCAACGAGTCTGAATGAAATAGTAAAGGTTTTGGCTCCACAGGAGTCCAAGCCATCTCTTTCACTACTCTTACCCCGAACTTTGACACTAAATTACATTTCAAATCAGCAAAGATGGATGTTGACATGATCAATGAATACAAATACTATGCTGAGGAAAAACTTTTTAAATCTTCTAACAGCATTGTTTTCATGCCCCCTTGCCTCCGCAATGAACTTATTTCTCTTTTCCACAATTCCCCTATGTCCGGTCATCCTGGCCACAATCACACCATTTTCTCTCTCAAAAAGTTTTATTGGTGGCCAGAAGCTGTCAAAGACATTGCCAAATACGTAGACCACTGTCAGGTGTGCTCCCTCACGAAGGGGTCATCAAAGCCACTGGCAGGAAAACTTATGCCCCTTCCTACTCCCCCTCATCCATGGGTTGATATATCTATCAATTTCATCACAGGTTTTCCCACCTCTAATGGGTGCGACGCCATTGGCATCGTTGTTGATCATTTCTCCAATGAAATTGATCTTTTCCCTTGTCTCAAAACCACTTCTTCTTTGGACTTGACCATTTTATTTAGAGACCATATATGGTGTTCTCATGGACTTCCCTCTTCAATAGTGTTGGACTGAGGCCTTCAGTTTATCTCGGAGTTTACAAAGGAGTTGTGCAAGGTCTTGGGCATTTCTCAAAAACTCTCTACCACCTACCACCC
>JBBPLZ010000477.1:0-10881 GCA_038090055.1 Hemileccinum hortonii | reverse complement strand
CCGGATTCTCACCTACTCTATGCAACCTCTGATAAATGCCATCAATGAATGCATTGTACGCTGGTTCGAATGCCCAAGAGGATGCCGTCTGGCAAAGTACGGATGCGAGGTAGGCTTGAAAAGCAATTTGGAGTAACATGGGGATATCCTCTGACGTCTTCATTCCAAAGGACGTCCCTAAAACCTGGCCTATGTGGTCTGAAGCCCTCTGCACGGCGAGGCTCTGCTCCTTTGTAAGGTTTCTCCTAACGTCACTAAACTCGAGATCTTCTGCGAGGAAATCGACCATGTACGTAGTGTTTTGCTGGACCTCCGCATTCAATCTCTGAAGAGCACGGATGACATCCGAGTCCGAGGATTTATCCGCAGTATTGAGGAAGTTATTTGAGTTTTCCAGGTCTCTTGATTGAGCTTCGCAGCGCTTCTGGAGCTCAGCGATCTGGTGGTGGGATTCAAAGAGATCACGTCGAAGTTTCTCAATTTCCTCGGATTCCTGCGCGGTCCGTTCTGCGTCCCTGACATTTGCCATCTTGAGTTGATCACTTTCAGTACTGGGCGCACTAGCAGCCGCGAGGAAAGCCTTCGCTTCATCCTGCGTGTTGTCTACGCGAAGAGGTTCGGTACAAATCGAGTTGGAAATGGGCTTCTGCGTTGCGGTTGCGCTGTCCATTTGGATGGGCTCCCCTGTCCTAGAACCCCTGCCCTTAGAGCGACGGATTGTGGCGTGAATTGAATTCATTGTACGCTGTAGTTTGTTGCGTAACCGCGGGTGGTTGTGTTCCCCCTCTCCATGGTTCACACCAACCTGGTCCTGGGATGAATAATGCTATCATCGAAGGAAGCTTAAGAATCGTGTCCATCACAAAAAAAATGCGCCTCTCTACCTTGGACATGATAGGCCCCTCGCATTCCTTCTGTACCACCCGCCAATCCCCATCAATGTGCTGCTCGGCAGCGCCAGCAGTGTCTCCAGAGGGTGGAGTTACTAGTACTCCATTATCGACATCAACAGGCAGGGAGTCCCCTTTGTCACTTTCTGTTCTAACCCGGCCGACTGCATGAATGCCGGTCGAGGCATCCTGCTCGCTCCTCTTGCTTGTACCAGATGGGGGCAGATCGGACTAATCAGAGAGGGCATGAGATCAGATCCGTACTCTCTGCGCGCACTTGCTATCGCACCGTGACCTTGTCTAATTCCTCTGTCTGATCTGGCTCCTGGCCTGCAGGTTGTGCTGGCTCTATCATGCCATCTCTACCAGCAGATGGAGCGTACTGCCTTCCCCGGAACCTTGGTCGTGACTGATGCTGTCGTCGCACGCTAATTTTTCGAATAAAAGCCACAACGCGCTTCCTGGGGCAAGATAAGGACCGTGCATAGCAAGGTTTCCTCGGATACACACCTGGATCTCTGAGAAAGAGACTCAGTGCGTGCGGCAGCTGCTGGTATCATGATTCGAAGTGTCATGCAATGGAAACCTGGAACTTGAAAGTGAGAAATATTAGTGTCTTGGATGCGTTCAGGTCTTTATTATGTCCTGGAAGGTCAACACTCGGACGGAGCATGGGACGGGGTTATGAGGGAGCTGGTGGCTCCATTCAGGCTGCCTGATCCGTGTAATATACACCTTGCTTTCTGGATTGTTCAAGACTACAACCCTGGTGTTCCAACGAGGTGTTAATATGAACCCCAACCCCGATATCAAGCCCAGTGACCCGGGAAGGTCTCAACTCTGCTCGAATGATTCCCTTGGCCATTAAACTAATGTTCAGAGCATAGCTTCGGACTAGAAAATGGACGATAGCACAAACCTGTCTAGACTCGTGCAGTAGGGGGCTAACTCCGAGATGGAATCTCGTGGTGAAGGTGACACGTCCAACCCTGTTTCATGATAGCGGGTGTTACGTTGAGCATCGGTGGAGTTGTAGTTTCAATATAACAAACCACTGGCAATTTACTTCGGGATCCGCGCTGATCTCATTGTATACCATGCAGAGAGTGCCAGAGACCATGGTGTTGACATCTCGGCGCGCCAGTCACTGGGCGGATTCAAATGACAATAGCATCCAGGTTGCCCGCAGCAAGTGGAACTTCGATGGCTCGAAGGCAACACGCCTCGTACGCATTGTACTTATCGTCTAGGGCTCACAGGCTGGCCAGAAGGCACCTTGAGTCCCTGCCAAAATTGCCCGGCCTGTCACCGCGTGTTCACAGCATTCACTTGCTGGCACCTCGCGTAGAACAACGCCGTTGATGCCGCAGGAAGGTTGCCACGAATCCATCCGAGATGAGCTACAGCAAGCCCGTTTGTTTCAAATTTGTTTGCTGTATAGTGGGAGACCAAATGAAGGAGTCCGTCGAATGCATGCGCGGACACCGAGCTACTAGAAAGCACTGCCATTACTTGCGAGCGTTCCCGAGAAAAGAGATCACCCACCACCTTGCGACCCTGCTCTTCCTACAATTTCGTTCCTGTGTTCGCCAAAATTAAGACTGCACGTTTTATACCTGGACCCCGCACCGCGACCCAGGCGGCAGACCTGCTTTGGCACCTAAGTGTGAGTCCTTGAGGGCTGCTCCTGGTTCGGGCTCAACAACTATGTAGTACCAACTTGAATGTTTCGCACCGTTGGGAGTAGAGCCGTCATGCAAAGACCTTGATGGGGCGAACGACTCGGGGTTGGTGCCAGTGGTATAGTACAGTCTGCCTGCCAGTACATAATCCCATGGTTGTCGTCGTATCCAATGGGGACAAAGAGAGAAAATGGACCGCCAATTCATGTACCCGCGACGCACCCGCGACGCACGCATGATCAACGTATGATATATACAAAATGTGTGGACTCTGGAATGGTTCAGCCTAAGTGACCACCATTGCAATCATGATGTCCCACCGCTGTCCTACTTTCTAGGCAATCTCTCCCCGTGGACGTGTTACAGAGGTCGGTCCTCTATCTCACTCCTTTGCTTCTTCCTTGGGAGTTTCTCCTGGGCGATGTATCCAGCCGGAGCCTCCAGCCCCGCGTCCAATTCCTTCACTCCCTTCTTCCTCGGCAATTTCTCCTGACTCGTATGCGAAGGCTGGACACTTAACGTGTCAGTCTCGGAGCCGTCCTCCCGTCCCACCCTTCCCACTGCCACTGCATTCGGAATAACAAAAGCCTTTCCGCCCTGGTTCTGGTCGGGCGTTGAGGAGCTCAGTGCAACCTTGGCGACCCACCGTGGCGTGTGTTGTTGAGGAACTGGGTCCACATCCTCCGCGCTACTCCGACCTTCAGCTCGAGTTTGTAGCTGGACTACTTGCTCCTGACGAGCGATCGCAGTTTGGCTGAGCGTCTCCAGCTCGAAAGGTGTGGCGTTGGTCTGGATAATGTTCCACATCGTCAGCTGGACCTAGTGACGCAGGCCGGCCCATACCTGCACTACCACGTCCATTGCCGAGGGCTTGCAATGGGAATACTCGCTGAGGGAGTCCGGAGATGTTTTATTACCGAGGCCACGGAAAATATCCGATGATGAGGGTTGACATGAACTGTCCTGATACACTGAGCGGTTCGCCGCACTTTCCAGATCCGCAAAACGTTTCTTGAGCGTGGATACCTCTCGTTGGAGTTGAGCGATTTCCGGGTGCACATCTGCATCTGCACCTGCAATGCGCTCCATGTTCTTGGCAGGTCTGCGCTTGAAGAAGGCGATTATAGGCGCCAAGATGTTGTTATGGCGGGCTCCATGATGGAGACGCTTCACTCGTTCTTCGTCGCCAACCTCCGATGGGGTCGCATGAGGATAAGTCTAGTGCTGCGTTTGCGAAACAGACGTATTCCCTTACCTTGAATGGCTTCGTCACCAAGGGAGTAGCAGGTCTGCTAAACCGATAACTCGCCACTCCGCCATCCAGGTCTGTGAGGGGTCGAGTGTTTAGATTAGATGAGGACCGTGCATGTCGTGGTTGAGCCTGTCTGACAGAACTCATCACAGCGGAAGAGTACGATGTTGCTAACTCGACCACTATCTGAGTTGTGTTCACCAAGGGTTTGACGAGGACATGCTCACTTTCTCTGGTTGATATGGGTAACGTGTGAGAACCGATTCTGAGATGTTCCGTGGTGGTGGCGATTGCAACGCTAAGCCAGACGTGGATTGAGATATTGTAGTCTTGGTCCAATGTCCGATTCTTTTTGAATCCGGTAAGCGGCAAAGACGTGCGACAAGTGCGTGGACTGGGATGGGTAGCTGTGCAGAAAGAAACTACGCTACATGCAGCCAACCCTATTTGATTCAAGTTAAAAGTATGGGCACACCCGATGAGACAGGGTGTCCGTGACGGTCGGCATTCTTAGCACAGGTAGTGAGCCGGTACCAATGAACCTCAGACTGAAGGCCCGCCACTGCGATGCAGTTTAAACGCTTAACTTTTAATAGATGCGGCATACCGATATGCAGGGTGCTGCTGCACAACTTGAGGTACATTGAACTTCAAGTTGGCATTTCAATACAGCTCTTGAAATCAAGGGAACGAAAAAAGCTACCTATTTGGCAATAGCATCCCGGTAGTCGGTTACGTCGAACAAGCCCGAGAGTCACGGTGGGGGCCCCGGATAGCACTGTCACCGCACAAGAAAAGGAGGGTTAGCAATAGAAGTTACATAATACACTGGACTGCCAATATTTGTTATGCCGGATTCCGTTCGAGCGGTTTTCGTCCACCACCTACACATAAATCACTTCTATTTGGAACGGGAGAAATCGTCTCAGAACTGATCCCTCATGTTACCAACGAGGACTTTCATGTATATCGGGTTATTCCGACCCTATATCATGACTATCAAATCTCCGAGTCCAGCGTCAATGGAGATTCGGCGTGACCCGAACGTAGTAACACGCCTAGTGCACACATTCCACGAACCACTAAGTTAATATCCGTCAGAGGCAAGCTCGGAGCCTTTGTATTTTACCTTTTTTAGCGGGACGCTGATCGCACAAGCCACCATGCCAGTGTGAACTGACACACCTGGCGATTTCACGACGCGCAACTTCAGGTCCAGGAATAACAACATCGTATTATGTGAGTTAGCGCCAGTAACTTGCTACCTGCCACTCAGATCCAGATCATCATTCCGAGTTCTTCACTCCCCACGCCCCACGCACTGATCGATTTGGTGTCAGGGCAACCAAATACCTTTATTTTCCTTTCTACCCAGTTCATCTGTGAATAACAGTGAGGATTGTAAACGGTTTCAGGTTGTCAGAAAGGAAACGAGTGTGCCCTTGATTTTTGGATCTACTACGATAAGTCCTGCACGTTGTACTGGAACAAGGCCTAGGTTTCATACCTCATGACCATCACCATCTTGCGGTTGCCCCAACCCTTCATCAATGCCTACTTCATGCATCTCATCCGCAGCCATATCGCCAAAAGATGATGTTCCACAGGTAGGGCAGAGGGGACTTGAAGCAGGGTTTCTGGAGTTCGTACTGGCGTTTTTTCGGATCTCAAACCTAGAAAGGGACTGTGGTGAGCTTTCCAGTGATACTTGATCAGGATTAATGGAGAATGGCGTCGCCAGATATGACGCAGGGCTATGAAATCTTGAGCGTCTGGCACCGTGAGGTGGACACATGAGCAACAGGACACTTCTCGTTCACTAACCTGTACGAGCCTTTCCATACTCCGCTGCTTTTTTATGGCGAATGGCCTATAAACTTTCTATTGACCAGTTTTTGCTCCCCAATTAACGAGTCATGCCCAACCTCAGATCCTACACTGGCCCTACTACGAAACTCACTGTGGCGTTTGATATTGGTACAACCTACAGTGGTATCTCATACTGTATCCATGCCGGTGAACAGGGTCGAGCTCCTGAAAAGGTTGAGATTCTCGGAGTCACGAGGCAAGGCTTTCACTTCTCTGTACTGAACAATCCTCACCGGCCATAGATTTCCTGCGCAGGAGCTAGTCCGTGGTGACGCCAAGGTACCATCACTCTTGTACTATGACAAGAGCGGTAATGTCAGAGCGGCTGGCGCCGAGGTGCTCACTCAAAGCGTTATCGAGGTCGCGCTAATAGAGGGGTGGACGAAGGCTGAATGGTTAGTTGCTCACTGACCTCGAGTCACCCATACTTATTCGGAGAATCCAGGTGGAAGCTTCACCTCCGCCCTAATCATTTGGCCTCTACTATTAAACCTGACGATGATTTACCTCCCCTCCCGCCTGGAAAATCCGCAGTCAACGTTCTCACAGATTTCATCAAGTATCTCTTCGAGTGCGCCAAGACGTATATCCAAGAACATCATCTTGCGTTCCCTTGGTTATCTGTCGAGGACTCCATTGAGTATATTTTTACTCATCCGAATGGTTGGGAGGGGGTGCAGCAGCAGCAATACCGTCGGGCTATTGAGGGTGCCGGCCTCATCCCCAGTACACCTGAGGGCCGATCTCGTGTCCACATGTTAACGGAAGGCGAAGCGAGCCTTCACTTTTGCGTCCCAAACCTTCTCAACGTGGAGACTGCCAGTCAGTCCGCTCCTCAAGGAGTCGTCATTATCGACGCGGGCGGTGGGACCATTGACTTGAGCATGTTTTCGATGACACCTAACCCGATCTCCTGCGAGGAGATTGCTCCGGCTGAGTGTAAGTAGCTATCGCCCACCTCGGGTCATCTATTTATTCTTCCCTGTACCTCTAGGTCGACTGCAGGGTTCGGTCTTTGTCACTCGTCGGGCTAGAGCTTTGTTGCAAAGTGGGTGGCTTGTTACTTTGATACTTGTCAGTGGCGAAACCAACAAAACAGGAAAGCTTGGGGGCTGGGAACATTCCAGCGAAGAGGACATATCCGACTTTACGCGCGAATTCGACAACTCAACGAAACTTTTTATCAAGAACGATCAAGAACCGGCATATATCAGGGTTGCTAATCGTCGCTACAGTAACTCAAAGTATAAAATCTCATTTGGGAATCTGAAGTTGTCGGGGTAAGCTTTCGTTCAACACAAACGTGAGCCATTGATCACCTAATTTCATCTACTCTAGTGAAGAAGCCACTGGTTTGTTCAACGATTCAATCGACGCCATTATCGACGCATTCGAGCAACAGCAGAAATCTACCACGGTGCCGATCACTGTAGGTTTCAGCAGGTTCCAGAACAAGCTCGTCGTATTCATTTCCATACTCAGACAGCATTCCTTGTCGGGGGGCTTTCAACGAATGACTGGCTCTGGTCCCGGCTCAAGTCGTATTTCGGTTCCAGGAAGATCAAGATTTGCCGTCCGGACAACCATATGTAAGCACTTGTTCGTTGTAGTCGTAGATATGCTGACGTGCCTATAGAAATAAGGCGGTGGCTAATGGGGCGGTGTTGTCTCACGTTGATCGTGATAACCATCTTGTTGCTTCCCGAGTTGCACGTGCCACATATGGCGTTATCTGTGCGCTGTCTGTCGACAAAAAAGATAAACAGCACATTGATAGGAAGGACCAGTGGGAAATAGATCCGACCGGCGATTGCTACGTTCCTGGGTACTTTGAGTCGAAACTTCGCAGGGTAAGCCCCCTTCATCGAGTCGCGTGCAACATGATGACACCAAGTTGTTTTTCATCGGTAGGGTACCAATGTCCGCGAGGAAATGGAATTTCGGGAATCCTTTTCACTTACAGAGTGCGACCCGAGAGACTTTGGCATACAGAATGTTCCTCTGGTGTGCTATCGAGGCACGTTATCCGACCCGAAATGGATGGATCAAGACAAAGGCAATTCCTTCTAATCCTTTGCCTCGCGTTCTCGTTCTGATGTAAAGCGTTGAAGCGGCCTTCTCTACTATGTGTACTATTCAAGTGGACCTAAGCAAGGCCGTGGAAGATCTTGCCCCGAAGAAGGCTTCCGGCCGGGTCTGCTACCAGCTAGATTATAATGTGATCGTATTCTTTGGGTTCACAGAGCTTCAGGCGCAACTGGGGTGGAAGACAAAGGTGAGTTGTGAATCCGTACCCATTATTGTTTGTTGCTGACTTGGTTCACTTTGCATCTGCAGGCAGGCGAACGACGGTAAGTCTGATTAAATTCGGTATTCTGTATTGTCTAATTGGCAGCTTAGAATCCCAGCGACGGTCTTGTATGAATGAAGGTAGTCCACGTCGACCCTGCACCCTTTTGTCGATTTCGTATTACTGTATAGTCCAAGAATACCTTCGTTTCTGCCTTGCTGGTTTCGTTCGCGTAATGTGCAAGTGGTAGCGTACGAATGCATCTATTCCTATTTCACTGCCTGACGCCGGAAATTTCCAAGTCATATACGACTTGGAAATTTCGTCAAGGCCATCCTATTTGTGTGTATACAACAATAGTCGCACTTGTCATGCAATCGGTTCAGTGACCGTCAGATCTAGTGGCTGGCATTATATTAACGCGAGTCAACAGTGATCCTCAACAGTAGTTTTTCCTCTGGTGTCCATACCTGTGTCACATTGTCCTGGGGAGAAGAAGGGCGGTTCGTCTCGTGAGACGACCTACCCCCGAACAGTAGGGACAGTCAGTCATTGGTATTACCATTCGACGCGGAGTGCTGGCTAGACTTCTCTCCCACGGGATTGTGTGAACCCCGCGTCGTGTCCGAAGAGCCGTTCAAGACGTCGCTACTAGTAAGGAGAGGGACCTGACCACTCCCGCTATATCTGCTGCGTGGCTGATATGCGCGGAATCGCATTTGCAGCAGAATAAGTTTCTGAGGTAGGCAAATACTAACTTGGCGATCCTGGTGGGCATGATGAACACTCGCAAAGCAAAACGAGGCACCTTCTAGAAGCTACGGGATGCAAGGAGCGTCGGTTTGATAGCTGTGAAAGGAACCCTATTTTGCTCTCCGAATCTAACAATGTCACAGTGGAGGCATGTTGTAAAGGGGAGCGATCCATGCATGAGGCTACAGCAAGGCTGCACCATTTCCTGCTTCGATTCCAGATAGGCGCGCGACCATTTCGGATCCAGAGTTATGACTACCGTGACTCTGCAGCGTTGAGATTTCGAACGTTGCAGGGTTTGGTACAAGATGTGCGGAAGCTACGAGGAAATGGTCACTCAGGCATTCCTACTCAGGCTGTGATGGTAGTACGTCCGAGTCAGTGAGAAGATTTTGTACAGCGCTTTGCAAAAGTAAATGGCACTACAATCCGGGGGGCTGGGAGTCACTAGTCACTTCCGAGTCTCGTTTTGGCTACTCTTCAAGTTGTTGCGTGCTGGAGCCTGGCGGAGCAGGAGAAGTCCTTGTTGATGAAAGACGGACCTCGCTCAGAGTTCAATTGATATCACCACCATCTGACTCGATGTGGCCACCATGCTCCGGTCGCTGACGTCCATCATTCTACTGGCGAACGCATACAATGCACTTGATATGGATCGCAGCGATCCCATGGATGGCTATGCACTGGCGGACCCGGTATATATACATATCAGTGCTAGCCTGAGTAACTCCTGCGCGCTACTTGCAATTTTTCCACACCAGTGCTCGCCGGGTGTCAGGTTACTCGCGAGGCGGGCTGCGCTACACAGATTATTGGTAGTGCTGGACCCCCAACTTGAGGCCAAACCCCACAATGCCCCTCTTGGTGGAAATAACGGGTCAATTGAAAATCGACGTAAGCTGCCCTGAGGCCCAGGCCACAGCAGGCTGATTTGAGCGTTCCTGTCACAACTGACCACCTGCGACTCACTTGCAGTATATATCTTACAGGTGGCACGCGCCTGCGGTGCCAACTTGCCCCTTCGCTGTTCCCACTTACTCCCGTCACTGCCATTGGTGCCATGTCAGACCGCATATCGCTCTTGCTAGCCAATATGGTCACTGCCGTGGATCAGGGGTTTTCATATGATGGAATCGTGTCAGTGCCAGAAACTGGTCTGGAGGACGCTGGACAACGACCCGGCCTGGCCGGCTGGGTTGATAGCGGTGTGGTTCGTCCTCTACTCCGTTTACCTGCTGGAACAGTGATCATGAACCACAGGTTTTGTAATCCAGGGCTTGATTCAAGGAACGATTAGAGTCATGCGGGCAGCAGTTCGGTGAATATCTTTTTAATCGTGTTCATTTCCCAGGGGTGTGCTGACCTGAGGGATGTCTAGGGTCATTCGGAAACCAAAACCCCCGATGGACGAAAATCAGAAGAGCCCGGTCGACTCTGGGATTGACCCGGATAACAACGAAAAGGTAACGTTTCACCGTGAGGATAGCCTTGCTGAGGCTGACCAAAGGGGGTTCTCAGCCATCTCAAACTGATGGGGGAGAACTGGGCAGTGGGACGGGAGTGGTTCGGCCTCACACCAGTGGTCGGGAGAGACTGCCAAGAAAGATAAGCAAGTGGGTAACGAAGAACCCTCCATCAGATGGTCAGAGATTGCCAAGGATGAAGAGGGAAAGGGTTCCGGATAACGACGCACATGAGGAGAATACGGAGAAACATCAGGTCCAGTCTCGTCCCGATGATCAGGAGCCAAGGGAAGGAAAGGACAGCCCTCCACCTTCAGACGGTCAGAGATTGCCAAGGAAGAAGAGCCAGCCGCTTCTAGAGGACATCGTGTACCCCACTGGTAGGACTTCGCCGGTGCCGAAGCACGAGGAGGAAGCCCATCACCGCCAAGACGTTGATCAGGAAATGATGGGGAAGGAGATCGAGAGTGTGTCTCAGCTTGATGATCAGGGCAAATCGCCGAGGAAAACGAATGCGAAACTCGAACAGTATTTATATACCGGTCAGAAAGGTGCAGAAAGACAGCCTAGAGTGGTAAAAAAGGTTGGAGATGTGGAGGGATCCAGCGGCCCTTCAAGGGAGACGACTAAGAAGTGAGGGCTGCTAAGTACTATCTGGTGGACTTGTCGACGACGGACCCTC
>JBBPLZ010000475.1:0-10892 GCA_038090055.1 Hemileccinum hortonii | reverse complement strand
GCTAGGGTTGAGACATGGCCGTTTGTATATCCCATTGCCACTAGTATTATCATGAAAAGGATGTCGGAACTTATGATCGGAGAGATTGGGGTGGTTGTTGCAAGTCGTTCGACATTGCAAAGCAGGAACAAGGGTATGAATACTGTCCGTAAGAGAGACATGGCGAGAATCTTCTTGGCGGACCAGACAACCAAACGAGGGAACGAGCAGCTGTATCGCCCAGCGAGATCCCCAATGTTAAAAACCAAAAAGTGGACTGAAGTGAAGAGCAGGGGGTGGATGCGTGGATTCACAGACCGCACGCGAACTGTAATCGCAGGGTAGACAGCCTGGTTAAAGAGCCATCAGTTGAAGTGTGATTGTAGTATTGCAGTAGGCACTTACGAGGGTGACTGCAAAGACATACGCGACGGAGAACATATAAACCCAGTTCTGTTCGAAAACGCGATAAACGTTCGAGTTGGATCCCGTCGGGCGATTTCCACAGTCATCCGCGACTAGTCTGCTCAGTTCATCTGTATTTGCAACGTCGCGGCGTTGTTCCAAAACGTTGGTAACCGATTTGTAGAAAGGTTGCCTCGTCAACCACGTATACGCAACCAATGTGGTTCCGAGAAAAATAGTGGAAACACCAAAGAAAATCCGCGCAGCTATGTCTTCGGCCAGACTATCTCCACTCTCGGTCCCGATTACCTCCATTGCAACAGGTGTTGACGAACCCCAGAGGGAAATCATCGAACTGGCAACTTGAACACCACTGACTGCGACCGCGACGGCCGCCTGTCCTGATATGACCGTCTGCAGAAATGATGTGCCAAATAGCGCTGCGCCAGCATAAACAGCTGTACACAGATAGGCAGTCGTGACTGCCAGAGAAGCTGCGTTGAAGAGGGCAAACGAAAAAAATGCCAATGGTGTGCCTCGAATGAACGTGCTGAAACATAGAGATGTGACAAGGAGGATCGTTGCTGTGATGGACGCAAATATGCGGCGAGACGGGGGTGACTGCGATATCCTAAAGTGTGAATGTTCCCCATCACAGTCATTCGGCGAGAGTACGAACCTGTTTCGAAGTGATTGTGCAGTAAAACTGGCAAATTAGATTGGTTAGGCTGTAAACGCTAGACAAGGACGAGCCGAAGGTCGGATAAAGGGGGGAACCGGCCAATCGGGACAAGAAAAATGACGTGGCATTGATGAGGGCTGAGTAAACAGATGAGCATTAATACAGCTAGGTTGGCGATAGATTATCACCGTTCCATGGGAGTAAAATGGCGCAACCCAGAAGGAAATATGTCCATCTAGTTTGCGCTTCGGCCGGGACCCATTCGCTTGTCGAGTAAAGATCGTTCCCACCTGCGCCAGCTTCGTGGACGTCGGAGGAGTAGGCTTGGTCCTCCGAGGATGGAATGGGGTGATATTTGGCACGAGAGTCTGTCATGCTCGGGCCCGGGATATCAGTGCCGGGTATTTGAAGGTCTCCTCGTACACTAGAGGGATTGCCTAGGTATCGGTGGTATCGGTGGGAGGGAAACTTCGGCCTCAGGCTGTACCGGCCGCCATTCGGATCGACTGATACAAATTGGCTCGCAGCAGGGGACCACAGCCTTGACTTTTTTTGTCGATCGTGTGACGTGTCTCACAGTGATAACAACAGTGATGGATACTAGTATACCAGTGTATGGCCTAAGGAGAACCAACTCTATGGACTCTGCATCCGAGGCTCTGCAGCAGGGATAACCTGGTTCGCAGTCTCCTTCAACACCAATTGGGTCAATTTCTCCTTCTGCTTTCGCGCCTTCCTCTGCTTGCGTTGCACCTTTCTCTCAATCTTCGCCAAGCGTGCCGCTGTCAACCAGCGTCTCTTCTTCTCTGCTTTGCGCTCCTCCTCTATCTTTTGTCTGAACTTGAATACACCCTCTGCACGGGCCACCCTCGCCGGTCGGCCATTCAAGTGCACGAGCTCTCGTTCGACAAATTTCTTGAGAAGTTCAGCCTTGCGAACCTTGGCAGCCTGCCAGCGGGCCTGTTTCTTGGCTCGACTGTGTGGGTTTGAAAGCTCCTTTGCGACGTGGTATTCCATGGGCGTCGACTCGTCAAACGATCTTGGCCGAGGGCTAAACAACGCATTGATATACGCATGTTCATCAGCTGGTCGGGGTTTCTTGAGGTCCGGCGGCTGGTAGGTGATCTTGAGAACCGTATCCTTGGTGGTATCATAAAACTGGTTGGCTATGGCACAAAGCGAGCGTCACGGCACGTCCGAGGCGCCCTGTAGATAATGTGACACACCTCCTGGTCGTTCCGGGAATTCGTGTTTTGGCCATGGCACCACGAGTGGAGTCCTGCTCGTTTTCTTAAATTGTGCAGGGACTGTCGCGACAGCGATACGCTTCCAATCGAAACGACGAAGTCCGGGATGCCAATAGGGGTCCCTCACCCCAACCCGTTGCGCGAACACTCTATTGTTGCAACGTCTTCATCACCAAGAAGGAAATGGAGAAACCATGCTTACTGGATTTCCTTCTCTCTTCCTTGCGGGCTCGTGACTTTATGGTTACCCATGAAGAGCTGACACCTTGAATAATGCACACTTTTGTTGACTGGTGCCTTATTGGGGCTTGCTTCCTGTCATAATATTTGGAAACGCGGTGGTTGGGTAACCACAACTGACACACCTTGGTGTTGCCCTTGAGGTATACGCGGTTCGAAAACCTGTTTATGCTCAGAACCTCGTGAAGTTTACTTCCTTCACCACGGATGCATATCTGGTCTCCGGGGACGATATTCCAATATTTGATACGATCCTTGACCGGGACTGCCTTGATGGCGGGGTCAAAGCGCGAACGTCTCTCTGTCCAATGCTTTGGGACAGGCAGAAGGTGTCGGAAATTCTTTGTCCATGGTACCCTAGTAGTGGCTTTGAGGACTTGTACCCGTGATAACGACATGGAACAAATGGTTCAAAGACAAGTCCCCCATCTTCCAAAATGACAGTGCCAAAATTGTGCTGACTAAGCTTTACTACCCCAGTAAGAGTACACTAGTCTAAACCAGTCAACCCGTTGGTACAGGCCCAGTCCTTATCCCAGTCCATGCTACTGGGACCGTACTTGACTCTTCCAATTCGAGCGTCTAGAATCGGGGGTGAGCAATGCCATCTGTATCAGTGGAACAATCCAGCCTACCTCGAGCAACATTCCAATGATATTATCCACCTCTGATGGAGGCACTCCTCCACACCCAGCGCCGATAAGCCGCCTGTATTCAGCCATCCGTCCCCCAGTCCCTGCCTTGGCCTGGAATGCGATCAACTGATCAAATAGTCCCTTTCTCCGCTTCCGACGATGGCCAAGTTCCTCCCTTGCCACTTCGCAAACCGCCCCCATCGCATCTTGGTCATTCGGAGCATCCGCGTATAGAGCAAGAAGATCCGTGACGTCTTCTTCCTGGGGAAGCGCTTTCCGCTTCCCCTTGTTCTTATCCTTATCTCTGTCCTTCCCTGGTTCTGCCGACCCCTCGCCGTCAACATCATCGTCCGTCCGATAGGGAATAGTTGTAGGCGTGATCTTCAGCTCCCCGTCCGCCGCATCCCTGATCGATTTTTCACGGTTCTCCTCGTCCTTGATCCACTTCTCCCAACCCAATCGATATCTCCTCCCCATTTTGTCTAACAGCTGGGTTTCTAGCTCTGACATCAACCCTTGGGCAAGCTGTAGCCCCTCTGCTTGCGTCCTGAGTTGATTGACAGCTCGGTGACTCTCGAGAATCTCCTGTTGGATATTTTGCAAGAGTGCGTGGGCTTGATTCATGTCGCGTTCTTTATCCTGGAGCTCTCGATCGAAGGAAGCAGCCAAACCATCAAGCATGCCCGTGAGTTCACCGACGCATTTCGTGCTCGCCTTCTGGCCGGCTACCGAATGGTGTAATAATGCACCGGGAGGAATAGGAGGAACAGCCGGCAAAGGATACGCAGCTTGGGCGTTGCGAAAAGACATTGCTGAAAGTCGGGAAATCGGTCCTGGAGACGACCGGAAACGCTCATCATCGAGGATATAATCTTCGGTACTCTTCCCGTCACGGTTCACGAGCTTGGGGTCTGCCCCGTGATCGATGAGGAGTTTGACGAGGCGCTTGCTTCTGCACCGAGCGGCCATTGTCAGTGCAGTCTCGCCATCCTCATCTTGAAAGTTGATCACATCTGCCAGCTCCTTTGGATAGTCAGCTAGGCGACTGAGCACGGTCTCCATGTAGTAACGTGCCGCATGTGTCTTTCCTTTGGACATGGCGACATCAACGATATGATGAAAGACGGTCCGGTTGTAGTTGTCGATGTTGAGGGTGGAACGGTGGAGGAGTTCGTACAGCTCCGGAAACTTTCGTACATCGTAATTGTTTGCAAACATGACGCTGCGCATGAGTGCAGTCTGGCCGGCCTTGTTCACCTTGAATATATCGGCGCCTGCTGTGAGAAGCAGCTTGACGATACGGAGACGGCCCATCGCGGAAGCCCAGTGCAAGGCAGTGTGGCCATCATCGTCAATGGCCATATTCGCCTCAAAATCGGGAGGGGGTGAGATGAGAATTTGAGGAATTTGATTGGTATCGGAAATGAAGTATTCGAGGATCTGGTCGCTGTAAGCGCGCGGATCATCTATACCATTGGCCTGTGTGGCGGTCTCGTCTTCTGAAGGGTCGTCAGGGCGGTCGCTGTGATGACGTCGTAGTGGTTTACGTCGTATACCATGCCTGCGATCATCTGACGCGTCCATTTGATCATATGCGTCAGCAATGGGAGAAGGGGTGCGTGAACTAGACGAACCCCGTGAAGGGGAGGATGTCATGGAGCCATCTTCTGAGCCGGGTTCGGAGAAGACTTCCGGATCGGACTCATCTTCTGCATCAGCCTGACGGCGGGAACGGGTTCCGACGGGGGCAGGACCTGGTTCTGCGGGAGTAACTGCAGGGCGACGAGGGGGTCGTGGGACGGAAGCCGAGGAGACGAGGTGTTTTGGGGCGAGGGGTGGACTCTTTGCGGCGGGCTGGAATTCGATGATGGGACGAAGGGCGGCTTCGCAATTGTATTGCTTCGCGAGGACGAGACCGCGCTCGAGCGGTATCCATGTGCCTAGTGACAATGATGATGGAGAGGGAAATGAGATGAAGAGGGGAGACTGACCCTGATATTTTCCATAACCGCCTTGGACCTTTTCATGCTCGCCCTTTTGGACCTCTCGTTCGAGGACGCGGGTGCGCTGGGGCTTGTCGAAGCCGGCGACCTTGAGTATTTGGGTCGCGTTGAGCCACGAGTCCGAGCGGCGTCGCATGACTGCGACACCCTTGCACATCCTGCACGCGTCAAAGATGAAGAGGTGTGGAGCAGGGTGGGGAATATGACGGACATTTCGTAGACGGGTATACCGCTGTAGGTAGCCTGACGGGGAGAGGGTGAGCGGGGGTAAGAGAGAAAGAAAGAAGGAAAGCGACCTTGAAGATTTGGTTGTCGGGCATGGTGGAGAGTGGCGAACGGTGGGATGGGGGGCTCGGGATACGCGTGCATCAACAAGGACAAACAACGCGATCCCCTGAGCGACGTAACCCTAGATTATGGTTTAATGATATGTTTTGATATGTTTTGGCAGAACGCGACGGTCACGGGACTTTGTTTCCTTTTCCAAACGTCTACCTCGAGGCTCGTTGCCACCGCTCCTTGCTGTTCCTCCCCATGGCCCCCCGCTGCGAGCCCTTGTGCGACTTTGGCGACAGGCATGTCCTTCCACCCTCACCGCTCTCACCGCTTACCCCCTTCTCTACAGGCTCTACTTTACAACGTTTGCCCACCCCCCACCGGGCCCACACATCCTCAATAACCAGTCTGCGGATCCGACAAACACCCCCCGCGTGCGCGCAAGACCAAGAGGCGGCCCCTCCGCATCCCCCGATGATGATGCCACCTACTACTACTTCACGATCGACGACCAGCTTCTCTATCTCTCCTTCTTCCAGGACTGGGGCCCACTCAATCTCGCAATGGTCTACAAGGCCTGCATCCTCATCCACGAACTCCTCGAAGTGCGCACATCCCCCGGACAGCAAGTGGCATCCCACTAACACCTTGTCAGGACAAAGACCTCCAATCCCATCGTCTCGTCTTGTATTCTTCCGATGAGCCGCGCCGGAAGGCAAACGCGGCTCTCCTCATGGCGCTTTATGTCGTATGTATCTCCCCTTAATTTCGCGTCTCCCTTCACACCCCTTCTCAGATGATCGTCCAACGGCGTACCCCGTGGGAAGCTTTTCATCCAATAGCTGAGCTCGAATTCATGCCCTTTCGTGATGCCGGCCGTGGTCCTTCCGACTTCAATCTCAGCATCCAGGACTGTCTGTGGGGAATGTGGAAGGCCATGCAAAACGGTCTCTGCGATATGAACGAATTCAGCGTCGAAGAGTATGAATTTTACGAGAAAGTCGAGAACGGTGACTGGAACTGGATAACCCCAAACTTTATCGCATTCGCCTCCCCCGTCGATTCCGCCTGGATCAAGAATCAGAAAGATGCAAAGCAAGCCGCTGCAGATCCATCCTCACCTTCCCGCCCTGGCACAGCAAGCCCCTCTCGGCCCTCTCCCACTAACCTTGCACTCCAGCGTAAATTATCGACGCCCTTCTGTAACTGCCTCGATTACTTTGAGAAACGTGGCATAAAGCTCGTCGTTCGTCTAAATACAGAGTTGTACGATAAGCAACTCTTTCTCGATCGTGGCATAAACCATCAGGAGCTCTATTTCGATGATGGCACGAATCCAACGGACGAAATAGTGCGAACGTTTATCGATCTGTCGGACGTTATAGTAGAAACCGGCGGTGTAATTGCTGTTCATGTGCGCCATTTTCTTTCTCTCGGTTCTCTCGTCGTCACTTGGCGGTTACGTGGTAACGATTCTCCATCAGTGCAAAGCAGGTCTGGGGCGGACTGGCACGCTAATCGGCGCCTATCTCATCTGGAAATACGGATTTACTGCCTCCGAAGCGATCGCTTTTATGCGTATTGTCCGGCCCGGGAGCGTAGTAGGACCACAACAACAATACATGTACCTCAAGCAATTGGAATGGGCAAAGTGGGCGGCAATCGATGAAATGAGACGTGTGCAGGCCGCTGCTGCCGTGGTTGCGGTACCCGTCGTGACGCCGGTGACCCCACCTGCAGAACAGGACGAAGAGATGGGAGAGGGTGGAAGGGTGACACCACCAAACAACACTGTGTCTTCGATACCTTTGCCTCCTGTGACGCCAAGTCGACATGTAGCCGCTGCTGCAGCGAAAGCGCGCGCGATCGCTCCTCCAGGGCAACCGAGGAAGACGCCGATGGCAAAGCGGGTCGCAGTGGATTCTGATGATGAAGATGGAGGAGAGGCCGACGATACCCTCCCTGCCCTCGGTGCAGCGCCGCCCGTTGCGCGGCAACGTGTTAAGACGACCATGCGACAAACAGGGACAAGGGGAACGGCATCAGAACAGCGTTCTACGCGTGTTCTGCGGTCTGCGGTTGCAGCCAACCAACGAAAACCGCCTTCCACCGCCGTTGGCACCGCAGCAAAGACGTCTTTGCAACCGCCAAACAAGATACCAAGACTGGCAGCTGGGACGACCACGCGAAGTACAGCAGCCAGAGGAACTGGCGCACCCTCGACGCGGAGAGTTCCTCAACCGCCACCGTCACCGACACCGTCGAGACTACCTACATTGGTGAAGCGGAATAATGCAGCCAATGCTCTGGCAGAGATGGCTGCCGGAACGAAGTCGAAACCCTCTTCCAATGCCTGGATGACGACTGGCGCATCAGCCGTCGTGGTGCCCGCATCCAAGACTACTCAACGACCTGGCCCACGACCCGTCAGACGGAGGAGGAGCAGCTTTAGTGCTGCTGATGTTGTAGCATAGCGGTCAATTGTGCATCTTGCTATCATTGGTCTGCTGCACATGTTCGCTTAATCTGGCTCTTGTCAGTGCTTTTACATTCTCTGTTCGTATTTATCATGATCTCCTACTCTTCTGGCATTGTAAAGGTTCAGCATTACCCATCTATACCTCACACCCGCATTGCCACGTCTTTGTGTACACCACCCACTCGATAATAGCAGTATGGAGCATGACTTGCATACTCGTCTACGCTTGATCCGCGCCCACTTTGGAATGGCTGTGAACACACTCGAAAAACCACCTGAGATCTTCTGGGTCCACGCCAGGCGTGATTCCATGACCGAGATTTGTGATCCAAGCAGAGTTGGGGCGAGCAGCACGGAACTCTGCGCACATTCTCTTGACTTCTCGCTCGATGGCGTCCCGACCACCATAGAGAACGACGGGGTCCAGGTTACCCTGTAGGGCCACGCCCGGTGGAATCGAGCTGTCTCTGGGATCGACTGCCCAGTCGAGGCCAATGACATCGTAGCCGGCCGTAGCGGCGAGCCCCGGCGAGGCGCCCTTGGCAAACAGTATCATGGGAACAAGTGGGTGATTGCGCGCCCGAAGTTGTTCCCGCACACCGTCCGCTATCTGTGTGACGTACGGCAACGAAAACTGCTTAAAATCATGCTGGGACAGGTCGCCACCGTTGGAATCAAACACTTGGAGAAGCTAACAGTCATTTCAGAGAAGAGGAGGGGAGGGGGTGGAGTTAAGGGGCAACGGTACCTGTGCACCAGCTTCCACCTGACCGACCAAGAATTCGATGCATGCGTTGGTGATGAGTTGGAGGAGGGCTTTGGACTGGTCTGGATACTTGAAGAGCCACGTTTTCGATTTTTGGAGCGTCTTGCTCCCTCCGCCCTCGATCATGTAAGACATGAGGGTCCAGGGAGCGCCACAGAAGCCGATCAGAGGCACGCGGCCAGCGAGGCGTTTGCGGGTCAGGGTGATGGCGTCGTACACATACTGCAGTCTTTCATTTATACGATCGGTTTGCAGATCCTGCACGTCTTCGGGGACGTTGAGGGGTTTTGGGAAGACGGGCCCGGGGTTCATGAGTACCTCCATGCCCATGGCTTGAGGAATGACGAGGATGTCAGAAAAGATGATGGCGGCATCAATCAGGTCTGGATAACGATCGATGGGTTGCAGAGTAACCTGTGTTGCGAGCTCTGGATCCTGGCATAATTCAAAGAACTCGTATTTCTGACGGAGCTCTCTAAATTCTGGGGGAGAGTGAGTATGAGCTTGGGGAGATGGAGGAAAGTGGTGACCTGGGAGATAACGGCCAGCCTGGCGCATGACCCATACTGGAGCACGCTCGGTATGTTGGCCGCGAGCTGCACGTAAAATGAGGTCGTTCTTGAGAGGGACCGCCATCTGACTGGTGCCAGTGGTGGGGTGATAAGCTGGGCGTAGGGCACAGCCACACTCGTTCGGTTCAAACAAACGATGTCGAACCCGGAACAGCTGGTTGACGAGCGAGTCCCATCTCACTCGCTGACCCGTGCTGATGCTGAATGGACATAGATTCAAAAAATCGGGCGAGTTCGACCGTTTGCGACGGGAACTCCTGAGCGAGTTTCAGCGCAGCGTACGCATCAGCCTGTAGGCACACTGTCGCGCGTCCTGATGACTTTTTCTGCAGGAACGGGGCGCGGGTTTCCAGTCTCGAGTGGATGAGATTGCGCGACAACGGCTGGCGTCGGACGCGAACCTCATCACCCAGTCTCACGAGGCGGTGTACCGCGAGCTCATGGGGGAGATAGACAGGTCAGTGCGCGCGGTGTGGTGGATGCGTTTGTTCAAGTAGCCAAGGTATCCGATCCTGGAGCGGGCAGTGGCAGAAGCGCCGCTGCTCAGTGAACCAGCGTTTTCCGAGACGATCCGAAATTCAGTCGAGCGCATTCTCGCGGCATCGGAAAATCGCGGGGAGAATTCAAACTCCGGTGGTCACACTACATGAAACTCCGCCGAGGAGATCAGTCGGAGAACAAATAAGATTAGATCGGGAACAAATAATAAAATCAATATTTTTGACACTAGTGGTGCACTGGGTCTTGTTGGATCAGCTCCAACGCCTTTGCAGAACGCGGTTTGATCGAGCACTTGAATGGCTTGGGGTGACTGCAAGCTCCATTCAAGCGACCTGACATGCTCGACATACAATGATCCCTCACCTGATAGTACCTGTTGATGGATCTACCTCTGGTGTGATCTCGACACCATTCTCAACAATCTTGGACACATCAAACACTGCTACCGACATTGCAACCGAAATCCATATCGATGCATCGGCCAAGCGCAGCCCTGTCCGTCAGTAGAGAAAAAAAATAAACGAGTCAGCGTTCAAAATGGATGCAGTGTCTGAACGTCCATTGACCTGGGCAGATACTAGTCAAGAGAGTAAGCCTTCCGAGTAACGAGCAACCACCAACAACGATAACCTACCGTCTACCAAATCCAAAACAGATCGTACACGGGTCGACTTCAGGCTCCTTGCCATCCAGGGCCAGGAAACGCTCAGGCTTGAACTCGTGCGGTTCAGCGTAGGTCCGGGGGTCGTGAAGCATGAACCTGTCAAATGTACATCACTAAACAGAGCTAGACAGGTAGAACCGGTGTGCAAACCAGATGTTGGACAGAATCAATGAGCCCTTGGGTATGTAGTAACCGTTGTGCATATCATCTTCGCTCACCCGGTGAGGGACGCCTATTCCAGTATCAGCCGAGTACAGCATGTAGGTGCAGATACAAACCAGTAGGGCTGACAGAGTGCCAACGAACGACTTCTTTAGCAATCGCCTCGATATAAGGGAGGGAATCACGGTCAGCAAAATTCGGAAGACGATCCGACCCAATGACTGCGTCGATCTCTGCTTGTGCCTTCTTCTGAACCTCCGGGAAGAGCGTCAACGCCAAGA
>JBBPLZ010000474.1:0-10919 GCA_038090055.1 Hemileccinum hortonii | reverse complement strand
TGTAATAAGTGAATATGGTGATGATTACATGATGGTGGCTGTGCTATGAGGTGCCATGCTGGCTCGCCTTCCAGGACGGAGAGGAGCACAGCCACATCACTGTTATATATTGACTCATTTATACAAGTGTTGCAATACTACAATAAAATGTACATAACTAGCTATTGTAATAAATGAATATGGTAATGATTACATGATGGTGGCTGTGCAAACATAGTCCATGCCAGCTCTCCTTCCAGGACGGAGTAATGACACAGCCACAACTGTTACAATATCATTCACTCAACTATAATCTCATATCTTTTATATTATGTCTTATAAATAAGTCAATGGAACATTATGGCTGCATTGGGGGTGGCTGTGCAAATGAGACTCATGCCAGCTCGCCTTCCTGGACGGAGCAATGGCACAGCCACAGCCATCACAATATCTGTTATTTCACCATTTTATACAACATCTTATTCTGATAAAGTGAATGAATAGTGTAACACTGATGGCCACAATGGAAGTGGCTGTGCAAATGATACCCATGCAAGCTCGCCTTCCAGGACGGAGCAATGGCACAGCCACAGCCATCACAATATCTGTCATTTCACCATCTTATATAGTATCATATTCTAATAAAATGAATGAATGATGTAATATTGGTGACCACAATGGAGGTGGCTGTGCAAATGACATCCATGCATGCTGGCCTTCCAGGACGGAGGGATTGCAAGTGCAGAGTGCCAACAAATTGGTTACAAATAATATATAAAGTCTGACATCTGTAGTTTTGACAAGAGGAACTTCAAATCATAAGTTAAATTCTTGCCAAATCTACCTAGGGACACATTAGAAGAGCTCATAACTAACCTAACTAACTATCCCCGTATCGTTGTCGATCGAGGCGGAGGAGATAAATGATGCGGGGGCGGGGTGGACGGCGTAGGAAGTGTCGAGGGGAGAGTTCCCGAATAGGGCGAATGATTGGTTCTCTAGGTACCACGTGTCTGTGATCCCTAATGTATCGTTGCGATCGTGGGTTTCCACCAGAACGCATATAGTATCATATGTAATGTGATAGTGCTAATAGCCGTGTACGCCCCACGGTCTACCTCTCCGTTGTTACGAAGGATACGGTTTCTGGCTCAGCCTGCAAAGAGTCACCAATGCAGTCGCCCTTCACAAATCAGGCTCGACCCTGATGTGGCTAATCCCCAAAGAGGGACTCGAAGAAAATGTATGTAGTGCGAACGCAAGACTACCCTTCCTAGGGGTTCCTCTAAAAGCGGCGAGGGGATTCGAAAACGCAATCTTCGGCAATGGCCGGAACACTCCCTTGTCCCTGGGATCCGGGATTGCCTAACAGTCTTATTCAAGTGTTGCAAGACAAGTGTCTGCTTCACTGAACTCAACCAAAACGGCGTGCAACAAGAAGACGAAACGTAAAATGACAAGGAGAGTTTCCTTTACAAGGGAAGCTCACAAACGACTGGCAATAGGAGGAAGAGGAGCAGTACTCAGGTAGTCACAGCAGGGGACAGAGTCCAGTGCCAATAACAAAGTGAATAAGACTGGGGAGTCCAGTCATCTACCTGGGGTTTATATACATGATGGTAGTTTAGAGCAGGCGTGAGAGTATAGAACTATCCATCAGAAGGAGAAGCGTAGTGTGAGAGAAAACCCTAAGTGACGTGTGAAAGTGAAAGTCTGGACCAGCGGTAATTAAAAGGAAGGAAAGAAGCTAGACATGAGGTAGTGACATCATAGGAGTCTAGGCTTCGATTCTAGACCTAATCATGTGACACTATCCCACGGTCACATGCTACTGGTCACATGACTCCCAAAAGATAGGGGTTGGAAATTACAGGTTACGGTTGGGTCTGTCCCAATCTGGGAGGGAGGTCGGTTTAGGACCATAACACAGACCTAATACCAGATGAAGACATACATGTGTTAAGATGAACAGAACTGGACAAACCTGTCAACTAGAGTTGAGGCCCTTGAGCGTGGGTCCTGCACCCATTCTGACTCCGAACATATTAGTGGCGGCTGCTGGCGTGAATTTTCCCTGTGGATGTGCCTTAGGAAAGTGTCACAAAGATTCGACGAAGAGATGATGTATGACACACATTACTTGGTGATGCAGATGGCAAATGACCTGAGGAACGTGTAGACGATCCAGAAGGTTTTCAGGATGTATCCCCAGAATGTGATGCCATTGCAAAAAAAGGTATATTAACCATGAACTGAAGGGAGAAGGATGAGGGAGAAGGAGAGCACATGCAGATAGCAACTCATGCAAATAAGAACAAGTGGCAGTAGACTATAGTTTTTAATGGAGGCGTAAATGAATTAGCTGTGAAAGTGAGTACAATTTGGTGATGTTGGAACCAAATTACGAGCGGGTTCAGCACAGAGACGTGGATAAGAGCACATCAAGATGCAAAGAGGGGGGTATAGGATATTGTAAATGAGCCATGATGTGCGGCAGAAAAGGACGCATGAATGATGAGACTCACCAGAAACAAAGAAGAGAGGGTGGCTGCCATACAGTGTACAGCCCTGTTGAGCCATGGGTGTTGGTTGCATCTGGGGAAAAACAGAATGACATCAATGCAAGATGGATGGATGCACTGACTAAGGTATTGGTTGTTGGATGTGACATTGAACGTTCCATTTGGCAAAAGATCCTAGATTCAGACCGTCGATGTAAGTAGGGATCAGAATCTGATGAGATGGCAAATTAAAGGATTCTGAATCATTGACAGTCTACAATACCTATTGGTCTGCATCACAGGCGCATCTGAATCCTTCACGAGCCCTGGACCTGGACCATAATAGAGATTCAGGATTGTCAATGTCAATGTTTAGACTGGGTGAAAACAAGTATAGTTTTAATTAATAGTCTGAATCTATTCTGAATTGGATTGAACTAGTTGAATATCTAATGATATAATTACAATTTGGATCGGATGGGTCCAGTGTTGTCCATTGACAGGCTCTTAGACTAAAATTTAAATTACTCTGAATCTGATTGAGGATGCAGCTTTGAGGTACAAAGAAACATGTCGCCATCAATATGATCAACAACAAAGAAATTGTCATGGCTGGTGGGATCTGGATAAAGCAATGCGCCGCGAATTATTGACTCAACTGGTATGAATATTGCCTGAGACCAGGGAACCGCCCTAATGCGGGTAAGCTTCAAGTCATGGTCAAGTCTGTGTCGGCCACCAATTCCTGCAGTATATGGCTGCACTAGTGCGAACCTGAAGAGAGAGTCCATAATCATACACTCAAATATGCAGATGAGACGAGCGAATGCTGTGCATTCTGCCGTGTATTGAAAGATGACACAGTCATAGCATGGGTGGCCGTGGAATGCAGGGTTGCACCTGAGGTAGTCGGTAGCCCACTTCCAATTGACCTCAGAGGCATAGTTGACCTTGAGATATGTGTATTTGTGTATCTATTGAATTTTCAAGAGAGATTGATGTCAGTAAAATTGTCCATCAGAATCGAAAGTACCAATATACCTCAAACATGGGCTCAAACCTCGTCCATCTGCCAAGTGGTATTCCATAGCTAGGAAGGCACGTGTTGGCAAAATCTGTGAATTTACTCTGAAAGATTTCAAATGCACGATCACTGTGGTGCACGTGTTCAATTTCTGATATAGTCAACAGTGGAAGTGGGGAACCCATGTAGACGTGCGTTGGTTGTGCCCCAAGCGTTGTCAATGACATCCCATTGGATTGACCGTTGTCATTGTTGTTGTCACTGTTGTCGTTGTCATCTGTGCTTGTCCTCTGGCATTCCCTCTCAGCTTCCACACGATCACTGAGAAGCTTGATGGCCAGATGGTGGTGATCAACACGGAGGATCTGTAAATTTAATGTGTAAATTCATCATGATCAGCAACAATTAGAAAGTATGCACCTGTTTTGCGACATCTTTGCCATTCGACCGATCAGCATATGCAGCCTTGAGGGCGCCATGCATTTTTTCATTCGGATGGGTGCTGTAGTTACAGGTGACTCCTTTCATTTGAATGTCCTATGCGACATGTTTCCACAGATGGGCCTTGGGAAAGTCCCAGTCAAGCTTGAGGTCTTCAATGTTGCCACGTTTGACAGTACCAATATATCTCTTGAATGTATCATGAGCCAAATTCTGTTGTGATGTTTAGAAACAGATATGGTTTATGCACCTGGAGGTCGTCATTGAAAACAAAAAGCTCTCTCTCAATCCTGGAGAGAATGTCCTCAGTATGAATGTCCAGACCAATCAGGCTGTCAATTCGCAGGTAGGTGCCAAGCATGCACAACAGGCAATAACCTTCTGAATTCAGTGCTTAAGTGAGGATGTCAAGGGCAGCATAGAATACTTGCTGGGAAGAGTGTCCTGGATTAATACATGCTCGGACCACAAATGAACAATAGACTTACCATCACAAGATCCCTCAACTTGTTGCCATCTGCGAACGTGATGTGAATGACGGCATCGAAGTGAGCTAAATTGCGCCATCTCGGGAAATCAGATACACTTGAAATGGAATCATTTTGTTCAGTCAAGACCAATAATACAATTCTGCACTTACTGTTCTTCTAGTTTTGCAGAAATATCACGTCCAAGCGCCACCAAAATTATTTTGAGGTCCCCCAGTATATGTTTCCCCCCAAGTCCGCAGTGGAGGTAGTGCAAGCGGTCGAAGCTAGCCGATTTTTCCAGCTCCGAGTTTTGTACTTTCCAGAAGACATTCTGTACTCATAATTTACTAGTCACGGTGGGTTAGATGAGAATTTGAAAACACCAACCTGGACTGGCCATAAGCCTAGCGCCTTGAGGATCTCCTCACCTCGAGACTTCTTCTTTAGGTATTCTTGATATCCTTCAATTGCCTGGCTTATCATTCGAATGGGGAACATTTTGGAGAGGTCACACAATTCGTCGAGAGGGACTAGGCACACAGGACAGAGGCACTTTCCCTTGGTACCACAGATCAAGGTCATCATACATCTATAGAACACCAAAGACCTGTCAGTTCCAGATTTTAATAAGGATTTCACTTACAGTTCCTTGTAATCTGCCGAGAGGATGAGGATTAGCGGGAATAGTCAGCGCCTGATCTTATTATAGCACTTGTGCTCGTAACCAGTTTGTGAGAGTTGAAAGAGGGTTTCAAGTAGCTTCATAAATGATTCGTGCCAAATGACACGTTTGAAATTTGTCCACCCCTTCTTGTGTTCCTCTTTGGCTGGTTTGGGTACCTGATATAGTTGAGTGACGTCCGAGTTGGATCCAAAATCCAATATTAGGAAAACTTACGATCAGTAACCAACCGACAATGCACCCACCACCTAAACGTTCACCATTCCGTATATCTATTGGCAGGTTTGCGCACTGTGCCACAACAGGATAAGCCTTGACAGTACCGTAGGACAATAATCAGGTCTTGTCTGCGTAAAGTATGAAGGGAAATGGGACAGCATTTGGAACATCAGGGAGATGGGATTTGAGTCGCATTGTCAATAAAATATGCATGATTGCAAACAAATTAAAGATACAACAGAATTGAATATGATCAACATACTTGAATGTCCCACCAATGATCACCTGTCCACGGTTCAGTGTAGAAACACTTGTACTCATTACCATCATGCCTAAACATGTGCTGCACATCCCAGATGAAGTGGGGAGCAAGTCGCAGGTTGTTTAACAGGTCAAGTGCCCAGTCCCATAGCGGCCGTACGTGGACCTCAAAGGTTTTTGGTTGTTTCTGGTACTCAACTATAACATCAAACTTCGTGAACTAATGGACAAGGACATGCTTCAAGTTGAATAGAGGTAGTAAAGCAACAAATGTGTGATTGAATGTGACTCACTGGCGTCAGTTCTTGTGCTGCCCGATCGCATGCTAGACGAAGCTCAGATTCATTTTTGAATGTGACCCTCGCATCCTGATTTGCCACCCAGGAGATAATACCAAGGAGCGCATTTACTTGGGCTGCGTTCAGCCCTGCCTGAACAGCAATGTCAGTGAATTCCAAGTCAGCCTGGGTCTGGAACGGTGCCCACGGGTGTGGGTCCGGTTGGAATGCAGGTCCTTCACCCGACTGGCCAAAAGCCTCGGAAGGCTGGAATATGGGTGGACAACCACTTCGCGGGTGGTATTTGATTTTGGAATCTTGCAGTATTTCGACTTCAGATGTTTGAAGGGAAAATGCAAGCGCAGAACCGCCAATATCGTGCATGGATGAATCAGAAGCTGGCATAGATCCAGTGTAACTAACAAGAATGATTCATGCTCGTATCAAACTCGGGCTTACCAGCACTTTGCGTCCTGGACGCACCACGTTGTTCCATGTAGGTATCCTGGTCCTCATGGTCCCAGGCACATGGATAGGTTGTGTCGACATTGTCCTCGGGTCCCGGAGTAGATGAAGGTTGTCATCCTGTTGATGGATAGAAAGAGAGAATATTGAGATCTGTATTTTCTCACCTGGTGTCCTGGACCATCTCGACAGGTCTGAGGTTCCAGCAGCCTCGACAATTCCTACATTGCTGGCAACTTGAACGCAATCCAGACTTTGATCCAGACTGTGCTGTACTGTCATGGTCGATTATTAGATTCAGGAATGTTACATACAAGGAGATCTGAGGTAAAATAATAAGCACCTTGTCAAAGTTTGTCCTCGAATTCCCTGTTGTAGCGCTCTCAGTCAAGCACAGAGTGAACGCGATTCTGACAACTCTTCTCATGTTTCTTCAGACCTTGGGGTTTAAAGGGGTTCCCACAATGGCAGCACTGAACCGATAAGGGCTGAAAATGTTGTCTTGACCGGTGAGGGGCGGGGGCCATGTTGGTGGGGAGAGCTAAGGCGATTTAGCAGACGCACGGACTCATGCACGCATATCAGGTACCATCATTATGACATTTACATGTATTAGTAATGCATGTGGCAGAATTATATTTTATTATGCCAGATTATAATCCCATTTTAAGCACGATGATCATGAATAGTCGCACCATTCGCATCACATGACAACATAGCCACATTAAATTGGTGCCTTTACTTTTTCCGACAAAATGTCTCAACAGCCAAATTTAGTAAATACTGGATTAATGTGCAAAAATAAAATGATCTTTAAATATTTTCTACATGTTTGGCTAGGTAAGTTACTTGTGCTCATCATAAAGAGCTTGAGCACCATGAAGTTCCAGTCGTCTAGCATTTTGCTGATCTTCTTATCACTTCCATCACAACTGGTGCATCACACGCTACACACCGTTTGACGTGGCGAACCTGGCGATGAAACCTGGGTTCTTGAACACCCCACGGTATAAGCGGGCGATCGAGGAGGCGTATGCACCACGGTCCCCTCCTGAACCGGAGCCACCGCGTCAAAGAAAGTCCGCTTCACCTCCTCGTCCCGCGCAAGATGATCGTGATGGCGACAAGGCTAGTGCCACTGAAGACGCGATGGACGTGGAGAAGACGATTGTCGAAGTTGTGTATATTTTGTCACGCGTAGAGTCTCATCATCAGATCTAATGGCGATTGTTGGGTTAGATCTAGCGCAGGGGCCGCAGCGACGCAGTCCGAGGGAACGCTGCCCTCGCATGATGAAGATAACCATAACGAGTGTGTCCCGTGATGTTTATATCGCACTTATCTTCGGTTCTCATACGTGTTCATATCAGCAACACAGCTCAGCCATCCACACAAGACTTGGACGCGGATCCCAAGGGAAATGACAAGGCCAAGGCCATCGATCCGGACGACGATGTCATGAACCCTGCCATCTTTGCGATGACCACGTCCCACACTGTTGTCAGGTATGTTATATGCGTACCATACGACTCAACTCGACGCGTTATTCCTCACCATAGCCCCGAGCCTCTCGATCTCGTGAGGATTCCCCCTCGACGCAGGGGTTGGGGACGTGACAGGAGGGAGGACTTTCTCCACACTGTCCCCGAATCGCACGGCGGCCTGCACAAGAAACGCGCCATATTCCGCTTTTGGCCGCGCAGTGCCAACGGCAAACCCCTCATATCGGACGTACGACAGGTTGGCACGCTATCCCCCGATGGGTATCCCTAGGGTGCTACACTATACGATTTCTATGGCATCAACAGAGTCCCGTTTATCAAGAATGTGATGTCGTACGCGACTGGGAGTATGTTGTTGCACACGATGAAAACACTGGATGAGTATGATGCCACCGCGCCAGAGATTGAGTGGGCATTATCGGAAGGCCAGCCAAGGGACGTGGGTGTCGCGGACACGGAAGAGCTGATCCATTGCGCCGAGAATCGGATACATCTGATGGGCCTCTGCAATTTTTCTGTTTCCCAAGGGGATGAGTCTGGGTTCACGATTCTAAAAGAGCAAGGCGATGAACAGGCTCTGGAAAATGATAGAGATGGCAAGAAAAACAGCAATGACATGAACGTGGACCCGGCCTCTACTTCGCCTCAGGCTCCACTGAATATACCCGTCACGTCACCTTTCCACCCAAGCCACTACCCTAAACCATGGCCCCTTGTTCCTTTTGACAAGTCTGCCTCGGTTCTTCTCCAGGAACGTATCCCATTATATCTGTTACCGCAAACACTGCATGTCCACGATCCATTCAACTTACTCTCTGCTTGCGAGCCAGAACTCACCAATACATCGTGGAATTCGCGACCCGACATCATACGAACGTACAAACTCAGATTTTCTGAATCCGTGCTCAAGGATACTGAGGAAGCGAGGAAAAAGGCAGAGGAATTGGAAGAGTTCAAGGCGCGTACGCTGATCGTGCTGAGATACAAACGGACGAAAGAACAGATCAAGAATTACGAGCCCATGATCGAGGTCCCGCTCCCTCCTTATCCACGACGCATGACGAGAACCGAGGAGGGCCACCTGTATCTCTCCCCCGTCGCCAAGGTTGGAGATGGACACCACTCTATCGTGTATAAAGCCGAATGGGAACTACCTCGCGATCTCTTTGTGAGACCCAAAATTTGTCTAGAATGTTTCAAGGAGAGTGCGGACAAGGAAATACAGAGGCTGAAAAATACAGGACACTGGGAGAAGTTGTTGAGAGCAGCTTCATGGGGTCCGACAGGTTTCACAGGGCGTCAGCCAACTGAGGCGGAGCGCAGGGAAGCCAGGGAGAACCCGATTGACCTTGCAAAGGACGGGGAAATTATTGAACGGGAGATCATTTGCATCGTTCCGCCCAGTGCGCCTCCTTCGCAAATCTTGGAAAAGATCGATGAACACAACATTTGGGACATGCTCGTGAGAGAGAAGGATGTGAACCAAGTTGTCTTTAAATTTGCAGGGACGTTGGATGAGGACGATTCAAAAGAAGTCCCCAAGTCCCGTGCCGCAGGCTTTCGCATTGACCCACCACTCTCGTACGAAGGCCAACAGATCTGTACCCATCGCCCCCGTGGTATAGGGTCGTTTCCTATCCCCCGCACGACCATGTTTACTGTTATTGCAAAGCTTTCCCTCGAGGGTGACCCTCATCTAGTGAGGGAGGCAATCAATTATCAAAACTTTCCTGAGCACTTTTTCCATCATTACGATGGATATACTATCATCAGCCAACTGCACGCCATCGTACCCCAATTCTATGGCTACTACACTCCCCAGGGGGCCACTAGTGAAGAGGCGAACTAAAGTGGAGGATCATACCTCAGTCCGATTCTTCTCCTCGAACACTGTGGTGTTCCCATCGCCCCGGAGACGCTCTGCCTCGAAGACCAGGAAGAGTGCGCGAACATGGTGTTGCGTTTTCAACGCGCCGGATGGCTCCACGAGTCGCTCGTGGCGCGCAATTTCCTAGTCCAGATTGGGAAACCAACCGAGTTCCCGTTGCAGAGGCAAGTCTCTGGCGAGCTGAGTTTCCGAATGATTGATTTTGGGCGGTCGAAAAAGTATAAGGCGGCGGGAGATAAGCGAGCGGAGGAGATGATGGCGATAAATATGTTTGAAAAGTTACGTCGTCAGATGGCCGTCACGTTCCCAGGATTCCCAAATTGATGGAGATGATGGGCATTTTTGCACTTTGATTGTGTACGATGTGTGCACTTGACACTTGTTTCATTGGAGACGTTGTTTGGCTTGATGAAGACTTGATATAAATGTAGCATGTATATGTGTGCCAGTGGCGTACAGGTTAGAAGAACCTGATGACCATAAATTGTATTCCTTCCAATCCCTCAGGTTGTTCGGACACCGTGACTGGCACATCTGATAATAATATTCAATATCGCAGCTCTGAACTCTTCCGATGAGCATTTCTCTCTATCGCATGCCAGTGACTGGTGGTAGGTTTAGTAGTTTACCCATCAAGTACTTTGTAAAACCGAGACCATCATCAGCTGGTCAGCACGTCCTGGATCGTACCCCATTTTCCGTTCAGGCCATGGTGTTGAATTTCCTTTAGGCAGGGCATCAGGGATCTTAGACACGACGTCAAGATGCCCACAGTCGCGTCCGCGATGGGTGAATCCCCGACATGTATCTTGGTAATCCGTTTATTTGGTACACCGCATCCTTTGAGCCCCACATCTTCAGATTCCGCGTCCGTCAGCGCAGGCGTTGTCTCATCGTCTGGATCTCCAGCCCAACCCTGGCGAGAATTCAAAGCCGTGCAAGTAAGCGCAGGTGGAGGGAGAAGCGTCCCATCAAACGCAATGCAGAGTGTCTCCAGATGTGGACAGTAGGTCACGACGGCGATCACCGCAGCCACGGAGGCTGCCGGACACACCCGGACCACCGACGACAACCTCGCCGTACCGATCTTCAAGTGACGCAAGTGCGGCAACGACCTGGCCAAACGCGCGTACTCGGCGTCGTGCATAACAGAAGGACAAAACCGGTCCATGTCCAGCTCGCGTAGCCGCGAGAATTGAGTGAGTGGCG
>JBBPLZ010000472.1:0-10936 GCA_038090055.1 Hemileccinum hortonii | reverse complement strand
GGGATGTAATGGTGCTTTCAAAATCGGTAGGAGTAACATCGGAAACGAACCACGGGAAAAGCTTTGGGCTGGGGAGAAAGGTTAGTGTTTTCGCCAGCACCATGATTTCCACCTACTGAAAGACCACCTTTGAAAAGTGAGGGGTATATGTCACCAGAAAATCCGCAAATACAAAATCAGTGAACAACTGTCAAGTATGTTAACCTTGGTATGTTGGCGACATTGGGAAAGCTAGCTATTATACCTCGAAGCCCGCTAATCGCAGTAAGCAAATCAAGCAGCTTGTAAGTCTGGATTCTACACGTACCATTGTCCAGAACAAAGTCACAACGTTTCCCGGACCCTTCCAGAGTCTTGATGTGTTCCCAAACCGCCTCTTGATCATCTTTGAGAATAAACTCTCGCCTTTCTCGCTGAGCATCCTTTCCCACCGTCTGCAGATTTTCAATGTCTGATGGTGTCAAGTGGGTCAAGAGAGAGAGGTCCTGTGCCGGCAACCATGAGTGATGCCTTCTTGAAAGCCACAAAGGTCCGTACAGTCGCATTTCCCCTACAGCGATACACGTTCAGACCGAATCGTCAGCTGTGCAAGGAGATATATGCTCGCCAAAGACACATCTGAACCATCTCTCGGAAAAGAACGAGGAGTTTATCCGGATCTGATCTCAGCTTGTCTTTCTCCTGTTCTAGTTCGTGCATCGTGGTCGCGATCTCTTTCTCCCAGATGGTGTAAGTACCAAGTAAGGCCAAGTTGTATAAACATGACACGTACGGTGTATGGCCGCGCGACTGTTCTTGAACATTTCCTCCTTTTGCGCAAAGAAGGGATCAAAGCCGCGCCAGTGACGCGTTTCGTTGAAGTACGACCTAAAGAGACGGTATCTACTCCACTTGCTTCGTCAAGCCTATCAAAACGAACAAGGTCGCTAGGGAACGCACAAGTAGCACCTGAACAGTGAGTGACGAGGTCAGAATGGATATGACGTTGCACACACGCGCCCAGATGACGCACTCTGCATAAAGCCATGGCGCGGTGAACCACGTATTCTGGTTAGTACTCGCCAACGCGGCGAGTTCTGCGTTGTACGCGTCGACGTCGACATCACCATCCTCGGGAATCGGTCTACAAACAACACGGAACAGAGATCGAACACGGATGAACAAACGCGTGCTTACTCGAGCTCCTGATCTCTCGCCATGAGGTACTTTAAGCGACTGGCTTTCGAGATGATATCCTTTCCCTCCTCGACCTTGGCGTCGAGCACCTTTGCATGCTCGAGCGCGTCCGAGTTGGCCGAGGACTGTGTGAGCTGCCGGGACTCCATCGTCATGTCGTGAATCAGACGGTGGATGTGATCGATGATGTTGGTGAGGATGACCGGCCAGCGTTTGAGTACAGTCTCATAGCTATCGAACGGTGAGTGCGAGCTTTCGCACACGGGGGAATGTGCTCACGAGAAGCTTTGGTTGGAACAATCAGGGTGTGAGTATGATCGAGTCGGGAACCCAGTGGTCTGAAGCTTACCCCGATTTGTCCTGAGGATCGTAGGGGGGATATGCAGGCTTGAACATCCTAGATGAGAGTTGCGATCAAGTAAGGGTCAGCACAGTGACACAGCATGTAAATACTCAGGCTGTCGGTACCAACCGAGGCTACGAACTTGACTGGCGACTCTACTATGGATTCTGCAAAGAACATCCTGCGCTCCGTCCTGCTTGCTATGGAGCACATTCGAAATGCTACAACTCGATATTCCACCACCGGTCGCGTCAGGAAGGTCGGACAGCACTCTCTCATTCGCCTCGAATCTGACTTCCAGACGATCATCGATGCGTCTCGCGCCATCCTTCAAGTCCTTGACAACCCGTTGCTGCGCCGTCACTACATGTTGGATGACCGATTGGTGGACTGGCTATCTGGGCCGGAACCAGAATTGTGCCTGGATACGTTACAGAGAATGGAGAGAATGCTCAATATCGACCACGAGCTACAGGCAATCCCTGGGTTCACTCGAACGGGATCCATGTGCCAAGAAGACAACATCCATAAGGCCATCATGCTCTTCCATACTAACAATGCTCATTTTCATTTTCTGCTGACGACGACTATCTGGTAAGTGTGGTCTCATTGGCCGAACTCGGGCATAACTGCTACGCAGGAACTATGAGAATGAAGCACCTAGACAGACTATACCTCCTACATCCGAGGCAGGGCCAACACTGCTATTCAATCACCAGAGGGAGGTGCGTGCACAAGAGCAAGGGCAACCTAGAACCACATCAATGGAAGATACTGAGAGGGAACACCAGAGGCGGGAAATCGTCGGTATGTACAGGAGATACAAGAGATCGTTCATGGTGTAAGCCAAACTCACCAACGGTGTGATATATCTAGCCCAGAAACTGGATAAGCTTTTGAAAAGACTCATGCCGGTGGATTGCTCTCACAAACATCGAGCAACATCGGCAATACGTCAATCTGACACATGCATGTGGTTACCTGCTACTGATGCGTATAAGTCATGGAGGGAGGGGACAGACGGGACAAACACATTTTTGTGGTTAGAGGGAAAAGGTACCCCCATTGACGAACCGAATGTTTTGTTACTGATACGGTCCTCGTTACAGTTGGTTCGGGCAAAACGGTTTTAGCGTGGGTCTATATACTATCCTTCACAGAAGTGAAGTAGTTGACCACGTTAGTAGCTCTGCCGTCATTAACGATCTCAACAACACGAAGAAGGATGGAGAATTCCTGGCGTATTTCTACTGTGATTTCCGCAACTCATGGTCGACAAGCGCTGTAGACGTGATGTGCTCGTTTCTAGCCCAGTTGACGACTCATGTGTGTGCCATTATGACGCATCCGGAATGTTTGCTGGACGAGCTACTCAAGGCGGCCGAGAGCCATGTGACTCCGTTCAACAACCCCAAAGGCGTGTCACCTTACCTTTCCAAGGTTTCTAGATTATGTCCTCGAAAACCTCTAGCCGTCATCGATGGACTCGACGAGTGTAAACAGGCAGAACCCCTTCTCGAGGCGCTCCTCATGAGCCATGACGACGTACGGATGTTTGTCACGACTCGGCCGCTGCGGAACATTACCCAGATGCTTTCACGTCTCCCATGCGTATCGATGGACAAGATGGCTAACGAATTGCGTGCGGATATCCTACTCCATGTCACGCGAGAGCTGGATTCGCGGCCTCGATTGCGGTCATTCAACGGAAGGGTGAGAGACGATATTCGATCTAAACTATGCGAAAAGGCAGACGGGATGTAAGAAGAAATGCAGTCGTATGTGTTTATGTAAGTTGACGGTTTCCGATACAGGTTTCGTTGGGTACAATGTCAGATCGATACGCTCGACAAGTGTACATCAGTATCGGCGATTCGGAGCGTACTCGAGAGCCTTCCACAAGGGTTAGAAGAGACATACAGAAGGATTCTTATTGCGATTGACAGGTGCAAGCCGGAAGCGCGTCTAGTGCGCCGTGCGTTAGTATGGCTAGTGACTGCCCTACGGCCGATGCGATTGCGGGAACTTCTCGAAGCTGTTACGATCGATTTTGAACGACGAGCCTTGGATCCTGGATTCACGCTGATGGACGATATCGATTTCTTGGAAGTCAGCAGGAGCCTCGTGATTCACCATGTAGAATCCGATATTGTCACTCTGTCGCATATGAGCGTCAAGGTGAGTTGAGCCCATCAAGGGCAAATCCGTTTTTCGTAGACACTCACCGGGACTGTGTAGGAGTACCTTGTTGGGGAACTCGTGCTAGCCGAATTGCCACTATATCATATCGTCCCAGAAGATGCACATCAACGACTGGTCAGGCTTTGCATGGGCTATATCATGTTTTGCCTGGGCGAGATGAACGATTGCAGAGTTCGATCATCCAGCGCGACACTAGCAGAAGACCTCAAGCATACCACATCGGACAAGTCACGCCCACTTCTGAAATATGTGCTCTCCCATGGATTCGGTCATCTTGCTTATCTTGAATCAGAAATGCAGATATTCTGAAGGATATAGAAACCCTACAAGGGGTGATTGTCCGGTACGCTTGGGAGTGGGACCGAATGCGTAAGCTCGTTCCCTCTACTCGCTCTGGGATTCCGTGGCCTGGTTCTCGCCATGATTTCACAATGTATACCATCCTTGGCTTTGGGTCCAACACACTGTTTCACACATTCCTCAATCGTTCTAGCCTCGCACCAAGGGAGGGGACAAGTCCACTCGTATATGCTGCACAATTTGGCAAGATCGATCATGTGAAGGCCCTGATCTTGCGTGGTGCCAATGTTCATGACGAGGGTCTTCTTGTCGACAAGTTGCTCGTCGTTGACTCGGATCTGGACAACATGGACGTGGGCGAATCGGATCCAGATGACTCGGGCTCAGATGCCCTGAACGTGGATCCTTCTGAGGAGCGCAAGGCGATGCCAGTAGAGGTTGCTGTAGACCATTGGAATGCGAAGATGGTCGACCTATTCCTGGCAAAGGGGAGCACTATCCCGGACGGGTTGCTGACCCGCGTACTCAGAGTGCACCCTCATCGATTCCCTCTATATATCGTCCGTCAACTGTTACATACAGCTGAATTCGTCAAATGGGCAGCCGCCCATAGGGACAACCGACAACTCTTGGAAGCATTCGTCGAGGATGAGGAAGACTACGAGCCGACAATGGGTGGAGACGATCTGATTCCGGCGGTTCGGAGGCTTGTCCAGGTTGGTTATGCAGAGTCGCTTCTCCTCGTTGCAGTGGAAAAGGGATGCAATCCAGTCGTTAAAGCTCTACTCTCGGTAGATAGGCCATCTGGTTCTGATGTGTCCTCCCGACCGGAAGCTCATGGTGGGTCCTGAATTCCCCTGTGAAAGCTGAATCGCTGAGATGCAGAGCAGATATTGTGAGTGCGGTCGCGACCAACGGGGACACTCCCCTCCACATAGCCATGCGGTTGTCTGATGAGAATCAATGCCTTACTCTCACGAAACTCCTTATCGAGGCTGGTTCCAGTCCTAGCGAACTCAACGCGGACGACAAACCACCGATCTATTTTGCGGTGACACGAGGATTCATATCCGTAGTGGAATATCTGTTTTCGCAAGGTGTGCGACTTCCGAAGAGGATCTTATTTACGGCATTACAAGCCCCAGTCGTGAAGAGAGTCGAGATGGTCTGCTTGCTCGTCGGCAAAGGAGCCCCCGTGGACGTCCTCGATCCCAACGGAGACACATTTCTGCATGCTTCTATGCGGTCACCTGATAGATTGGCTTGCTTGGGAATTGCGAAGAGACTCATTGATGTCGGGTGCAACCCTTTGGCGCGCAATATGCGTGGCGAAATGCCCCTCAAGATCGCGGCACAGTGTCGATGCTACCATAAAGTCGTTGATTATTTGATCACGTTCAGCTCATCCTTGGATATCTTATCCTTACTGCAGAATCGCGCAACGCAAATGTCGATCTTATGTTCACTGTTCTACAACCCAGATGGTTTCCATGTCCAGCCAGAGGTCATGCGAGCTGTCGATCAATTTATCAGTGACGAAGACGAATGTCTGCAGTTGGCAAAGGCTTTTATCGATGATACTGGTGATTTTTTCGCTCGTAATTCCGTCGGCGAAAGACTTTTCGACATTGCCGTGAGACATGGATTTAGCAAACTTGTGGAATTTCTCTGTTCCCGGGCTGTACCATTCCCCCCTGGAATCATGTTCACTACGGTGCGGTGCCGAGTGTCGATGGTTCCCCTCCTCATATTGAAAGGAGCTGATGTGCATGTCCGGGAGGACAATGGAGATACACTCCTACATGTCACCATGTTGATGCTCGAGCAGACCCGGGGTCAATGTAGGGCCACTACGCAGGCGCTTGTCGAGGCTGGCTGCAACCCCTTTACGCCCAATGGCGCTAACAAGCAACCTATCCATATCGCTGTGTCTCGAGGGTTCGTTTCCGTCGTGGAATATCTGTTGTCACTCTCTTTGAACACCTTGGTTTCTCTTCCTACCGACTTGTTTCTCAATGCACTCAACCATCCCGAAGAATCTACCATGGTTTCGTTGCTTGTAAACCACGGAGCAAATGCGACCTACTGCGCACCCGGTGGAAACGGAGATCCGAGTCACTCACTCAGTCACATTTTACTGAAGTCAAGCGACGAAGATCATTGTCTTCAAATCACACGGATATTCTGCGAGGCAGGATGTAGCTTGTCTGCACCGAATGCTAATGGGAATACCCCTCTTCACATCGCCATTACTCGGGAGTTTATCTCTGTTGTGGACTACCTGCTCTCACGAGACGTGCCACTTCCTTCCGATGCACTCTTTCTCGCACTGCGGCCGGTAACCTGGATGAACCCGCCGGAAGCTGCCATCCTGAAGCGGTTGTCGATGATCTCTTATCTTGTTCAGAAAGGATCTGACATACACGCACGAGACCCGGTATGGAATACCTTACTACACCAAGTTATGTGGATAGAGTCAGAGGGCCTATGTCTGGAGGCGACAAAAATCTTCATCGAGGCTGGCTGCAGTGCTGCCTTGCGCAATGCCGTTGATGAACTACCTATCGAGCTCGCCGTTGTTCACGGGTTTCCCACCGTCGTGGAATACCTGATCTCACGTAACGCGCCATTCCCTCCGAACATCTTAATCACCGTGTTCAGAAACCCATTTACGCACTCGGCACATGTCCTGAAGATGGTATCTGCGCTTGTTCACCATGGAGCCGATACCCGCTCTAGTGACACAATTCTACACGTTGCACTGGCATGCAAAGGGGGATCGCGTAGAGACCAGCCCGATCGTTTCTTGCCAGACATTGTGGACGTTCTTGTCCGGGCTGGCTGTGACACGCACACACGTGATGCCATGGGACGTACACCTCTCGAGCTTGCAACAGCCTTGGGATACTCCGAGGTCGCAGAGTATCTGCGACGTATCCCCGCCGTTTCCCGTGGATTCCGGGAAGAAGGGGAGATGGAGTGCGCAAAAAAGGTGACGGAGGACACGAGCGACGTGAACCTGGATTTTACGATAGCATCAACACAGAAATGTTGAACGGAGCAGCAAGTGACCGAAAAAAAATGCAGGGTGATCCAGTGGCAGCGCTGATTGTTTAGGGTAGCACCCAGTCAGGCCGGCTTGGAGGGGCGAAGAGTGCAGTACGGTACAATTCCAGTTTTAGCTACTAGTATTGATAGACACATGCACACAAAACATCGGACCAGACAAAAACAAATCATAACGTTGGTAGGATGGATGAAAATACAAGACAGACTACAGTGGGTATCCGCATATCATGAATAAAAGCTACTCCTCAATCTCCTGCAACACTTGGAGACCCCCGCAAGAAAACGCCTGACCCGCCCGAGAAGAACGAGTGCTAGACGCCGACCGCGATTGCGATACGGCAGGCATCGTATGAGCGCGTCCCAGCACTTTCGCCTTGGATGATGGTCGTTTATTCAACATCGCGAGCGCCCCCTCCTTGATCTCGGCTGACCTTGGGGCGTCGGCAGTGCCATGCAGTGATGCTCTTGGTGTAGGGGCTTCCGAGGCAGTAGTGGCAGGCGATGATGCGACACTCGTTCCATCAAAGCGGTCCGAGTCGTCTCCCACGTTTGCAAAGTCAAAGTATTTGGAGAGGTCGAGTGCACCCGTCGCGTTGTAAAGTGCCTTCTCCGCTCGGCAATTGAGGCCGAAGCCATCGCCTGTGCAAAATTCAGATGGGCAAATCGAAATGATCGAAGCGACAGGACGTACACCAGAGGTCGGTATACGTGATGCAGCCATCGAGGGCGCTCTGGCAAAGTTGGAAGAGGGACGCGCTAGCAAGGTGATGAGCCGAACGTTGGGTTTTCGTCAACGTGGTGTTGTTGATCGCGTTCTCGTGCACGGCACACGCAACCTATACATGGCGTCATCAGAATCAAGCACCCCACGACCTGATGGCCTGCATACTTGGAGAACCTGTACGAGCTGCAGCGTCATTAGCGAATGAACGCGATCAAACGTGAGCTAGGCGTACCAATTTCTGTTCTGATTGTTCCAAGGGGATCTTGAGATCGAGAAACTTTGCGAGCTGGTCGCAAGCTTCCGTGTATTTGGATGCATCTGGTTCCGTCACCTGCGCTGCAAGAGCAGCGCTGGCTCCTTTGAAAGCTGTTGATACCTGGTCCCGTATTGGCCACTCTTGCATCCATCGAGCCCACACGTGCTCCCATTGGCAATCAAACAACTCGGGAGGCAGATCGGAAAGAGGTGCGTTGGACATGTTGTTGGACGGATAGCTCGATATGACGGCGACGCTGGTAGGCCTCTCGACCGGAGACCTTTATATCTTATTTTTTGGGCCATTGTGGATAGGAGGGAGTGTACATTGGGGATGCTTTGACAAAACTGAGTGACACGAGGATGTGGTCCAAGCGGAAACAAACTTAAACTGTTGAAAGGCGCCGCAATCATGATGGACATGCGGGATCATTTCCTACCTTTCTTCTTTGCGGGATAGAGTCTGAAACATGGCTGAGGACTGACAAGTGGATATTACGTGCACTGCGGTGGAGAACAAAGCGTAGACAATGCAAACACTGTCTCCATTTATTGGCCCTTTTCCAAGTATGCCTCGTATTGTTTCGGGGTAAACGTTTTCTTCCAAGAGTGTCAAGGAAACGCGACAAAGATGTGTACATGTCTCACCTGCGAAAACGCGTGCATTTGGGCGATCTGGTCCTTCAACGCCGCATTGACTACAAACGGTGACGGTCGATTCGCTGGCATGGAAGATCATGATGTCCACCTACTCTCTCTGTGTCTTGCGAGCGTCGACTTTCCCTCAAAGGCCTATGGACAGTCTCATTGGATGATCGACACGGACAGAGTCGGGTACACACCTCGCTAACGAGGAGGACCGCGTAACTCTCACCGCAACCACTAGACCGGTCCTCGATCTCGAGATGCGCGACAGAAAATGCATCGCGAATGGCCTGCTCCAACGCTGCGACTTGCACTGGCATTTCAACTTGATCGTGATCAGATAAGATGTGTAATGAGCCCCTCTACACTTTGAACCATGTCACCACCCTACTACCCAAAGCTCGCCAACGCCGCGCTGTCGTATCCCGCCATCGACAACCACGCACACCCCCTCCTCACAGAAAAGAACCGCAATGCATTCCCACTGCAGGGTATCGTCTCAGAAGCTAACGGCGACGCCCCCACACACGACGCTCGCTACACCCTCGCCAGCTATCGTGCGACCATGCAGCTGTCCAAGCTCTATGGCTTGAAAGGCGGCGAACCCACCTGGGACACTATCAAGCACAAGCGGGACGACACAGACTATCTCGATCTCTGCAAGCAGTGTTTCGAGTCGACCGGCATCCAGACTATCCTGCTCGACGATGGTCTTGGCGGCATCGCCGAGCTTGCCGAGTCGTACCAGTGGCACGATCAGTTGACGACCAGTCCGTGCAAGAGAATAGTGCGCATCGAGCCCGAGGCAGAGGTAACTGTTGCCAGTCCGTCTCCTGACCCCTGTACTTGACACCCTCGTTCCCCTAAGAACATCCTGCGAGAGCTGCTCGAAAGAAACTCGTACCAAGTATCGACGTCCATTGTTTTCGTCATTGATGTTTGGCAAGAATTACTGGATAGGTTCAGAGCTGTCATTCTCGACAGCGCCCGTGACGAGCACGTCGCCGGTTTCAAGTCCGTGGTCTGTTATAGGTATGCTGCTCATGACATGATACACGTAGAGATTGACATCCCGTCACAGAACGGGGCTGGATATCGCACTGTCAGCGCCATATGAAGAGGTCGAAAGCGCCGTGTTGGAACTGATGCATCAATACAAGACGACGCGGAATCCCCGTCTACAGCAAAAGGTTTTGAATGACCATCTCGTTCGCATCGCGCTGCTGATTGCGGGTCAATATCACAAACCGGGTGAGTGTCGCTCAATCATCGCTTGTCATCTCTGTGATCCTGACAGTCACACCAACCCAAAGTACAGTTCCACACAGGTGAGACCGTGTGTTTGATGAAGCATCAGGAACTTAACTGTGAGCAGGTCTCGGGGACAATGATCTCCAATTGACCAAGAGCTCGCCCGCACACATGCAACCCATCATCGAAGCTCACCCTGATACGCCGATTGTTCTCCTCCACTCGAGTTACCCGTACACCCGCGAGGCTGGGTACCTGGCATCGGTATACAAGAACGTCTATCTGGACTTTGGAGAAATATTTCCGTTTTTATCGGGCCATGGTCAACGCGCAGTCATTCAACAGGTGCTCGAACTTGTGCCAACGAACAAAATCTTGTGGTCAAGTACGCTAGCGTCATGCACTTGTACTAGAATACGATCGCTTATGCGTTTGTAGCTGACGGACACTGGTGGCCAGAGTCTTACTACTTGGCAACCATTCAGGCGCGCCAGGCACTCTCCGAGGTTTGCTTTTCTCGCCAGCAGTGTTCTGCCTGCTGACCTGTCACTCAGGTTCTCTCGGATTCTGTGCGTCGCGAAGAGCTCACGGAAGAGCAAGCCATAGAGATTGTTCAGAATTCTCTTTTCCATAATGCAAACAGATTGTACAACCTGGGTCTTGAGCCCAACACGAGCATCCTGTGAGCAACGTCAGAGTAAGTACCATACGAGTAACATCATTCTTAATACGAAAGCACTTGTATCTTGTTTTTAATTCACACATCCTCATCCTCATCAAATACAAGATCGATGCCTTGTTCTCTCGCAGTTTCGATCGCTGCCTGTTGCTTCCCGTTGGAAAATTCCAAGATCGATTCGAGAATCGCCCTCTGTCCTGAAGGTGGACGTCAGACGTGTAACTGACAACAGCCAGAACCTAACTTACCTGCGATATAGTGCTCCAACATGATCCTGACTGCCGGTCGAATC
>JBBPLZ010000470.1:0-10968 GCA_038090055.1 Hemileccinum hortonii | reverse complement strand
GTACTCCACGGTAACCCCATCGGGTTCACCTTTCTCGTGCTGTCATCGTTGGTACCATTGCTTTGGGTCCTGACTCACGTCGAGTCATACTTAGTCACACCTGACTCATTCTGAGTCACACTTCCTTTGCTTGGCATTACTAATTCTCTTGGCACTTACCAAGCATGCTGTTATGCTTGGTCTGGGTAGGAGTGAGCGTAGCCTTGGATAACTCCTAGTTGGCTAAGGGCAGACGCGAGGAGTGTTGGGACGATGTCGATGGGGTGTTCAGCGATCAAGAGTCAAAGAACGAGTCTTGGATGAGAGGTTGTCCAGTGACAAGATCGAGTGGTTCAAAGATAATCCAATTAATATGGAGGACAAGGACGCAATTGTGAAGATGAGAGTCAACGCGTCAAGAAGATCAAGGGCAAGGGACTAAGGGTATATTCCCAAGGAGAACTAAGCTAAGGGACAGGTATGCAACACAGGGGTTTATATACCTAAGGGGAGCGTGCACAGACCAAGCTAAGTAATCAGGGTAAAGGGCACGCTTGGTAAATGCCAAGAGAATGAGTAATACCAAGCAAAGGAAGCGTGACTCAGAATGAGTCATGCACGATAAGGTATGACTCGACGTGAGTCAAGATCCGAGACAATGGTATGGGTGATGACAGCACGAGAAAGGTGAACCCGATGGGGTTACTGTGGAGTACTGGTCATCGTGAGATAAAAAAGATAAATGCATATGATGGTAGTGCAGGAAAGGTGAACCTGTGGGTTACCGTGGAGTATCTACCATCGTCAGAGAAAAGAATAAACGGAAAAGGACATAGCAGATGACAAAGCATAGTGAATCATAACATTACCCCCCCACTAAACCTGAAGCACCTTTCGGAATACAAAGTACTTCGAATGGTGAAGGGACAGGGGAATGAACCTCAAGTAGGAATACTTACTTGAGTGATAGAGCGATGGTACAGAAGCCAAGAGTCTTGTTCGAAGAACAGTGAGATTGAAAGAGAAAATGTAAATTTGATAAAGATAAGATGTGCTGTAAGGCCATCTTATATACCTGTACAAGATGTTTGTTTCTATGTATGATCTATCCTAAAAGATAGAAGTTCTATGGTATTCTAACCAATAGCATAAAGCACTAGAACAATGGTGTGCTATGATGCAAGAGTATCAACATATCACATCATGGATTCACAAGATGAGTAGTGTCTCATGTGATAAGATGCAATCTTATCTCACGGTTAGATGATCTGTTTCGCATGTCATCTAATAATAGATATGACTCAACATGAGTCACATCTTAAGTCATCAGGATTAGATAATACTTTTAAACATCAGCGAAGGTATTTGCTAATTCATTAGTTTAAGGATAATACTAGATAGCAATTAGATCGCAACTAATATTCTCAACAGCACCAATGAGGGAGTTTGATGACCTGCGGTCTTGAAGCTCAAAAGTCAAGGGTGTAGTGCCCGGGGGAGCCAGTAATGTTGGCATAGGCGTTGTTGTCCCATTTGGGGTCGACATCAAAGACGGGAGACAGTTCATGAGGGAGCGGGGGAATGGGAGAGACCATGCGACAATGGTGTGGACCGTGCTGGACAGTGGGAGGACAAGGGATGCCACAGGGCCGGTGGGACATGGATGGGGAGGACGAGGACATGGAGTGTTGGGTTGAGGACCCGGAGGACGACGACGAGGAGACGCAGAGGGGTTCATGGCGGCGGAGGACGCTGATGAGGAGACACAGAGGGGTTCGCGGTGGCGGAGGGGGCATGTGGCCTGAGGATGACCGGGGGCAGCGTGAAAACAGATGGGGCACTCATAGAGGGGGCATTGGGTGTGATGATGCCCAAGATAGTGGCACATGTGACAGATCTCATGGTACCTGGGATGAGTGGCGGGGAGAGGTTGGCGACCGTCGAAGCCAGTCCACCACACTTCTGCTTGTTCTACAGCACGAAGCTCATCGGCGGTGAGGAGGGACGATGATGCAGAGGGAGAGGAGTGGGTGGTGTATGGTGGAGGAAGGGATGTGGGGGCAGTGTGGTAATGATCCGTGATAGCACGGGTGAAGCGGTCAACTTTGGTGAGGAATTCGCTGAAGTAAAGTTGGTGAGAAAGGATAATGAGGGTGCTGCAGGTGTGATGATGGATGGAAAAGAGAAAGGCCTTGGTCAGGCCATGGAGTGCCTCCGTGTTACACTTGATCTGGGTAGGAGCAAGCATAGCCTTAGATAACCCCTAGTTGGCTAAGGGTAGATGCAAGGGGTGTCGGAACAATGCCGACGGGGTGTTCAGTGATCTAGAGTCAAAGAACGAGTCCTGGGTAAGAGGTTGCCCAGCGATGAGATCGAGTGGTTCAAAGATAGTCCAATTAATACGGAGGACAAGGACGTTGTTGCGAAGATGAGAGTTGATGCACACAAGGGATCAAGGGGAAGGGACTAAGGGTATATTTCCAAGGAGAACTAAGCTAAGGGACAGGTATGCGACGCAGGGGTATATATACCTAAGAGGAGCATGCACAGACCAAGCTAGGTAATCAGGGTAAAGGGCATGCTTGGTAAGTGCCAAGAGAATTAGTAATGCCAAGCAAAGGACGCGTGACTCAGAATGAGTCATGTGTGATAAGGTATGACTCAACATGAGTCAAGACCCGAGACAACGATAAAAGCGATGACAGCGTAGGAAAGGTGAGCCCGATGGGGTTACCATGGAATGCTAGTCATCATGAGACAAAGGAGATAAATGTGTATGATGGTGGCATGAGAAAGGTGAACCCGCGGGTTACCGTGGAGAGTCTACCATCATGAAAGAACAGAATCAGTGGAAAAGGACATAGCGAGTGACTAAGCATAGTGAATCGTAACACTCCGCTGTCTCAGTTGACTGAAGGATGGGGGTAAGCCTCTCCAGGCCTAGGAACGCTTGGTAGAGCGTGAGGAGGGGGGAGTCCATGTCCAAGTGGGAATCAATATACCACACCAGGCGGGGGTCAAAGACAAGGCAGAGAACATTTTGAGCATACGCGGTGTCAGGGTATCCCTCACAGGTGTGGTGGGTCATCAGGGGGAGGTCTACAGCAGTAATCGAATGCATATCAGTAGATGTTATAGTGGCAATGGAAACAGGGGGAAGAACAGGAACCGGTACTATATTTTCATCAGCGCCCCACCCAGTGGTGGTGGCGTTGCTAGAGATTTCGACATCTGAGATGTTGTTGATGATATGGAATGGGAATGGAGCGACAATGGGAGATGAGGACGACGAGCGAGACGAGGAATTGGGGACAGTGGTGGAGGCAGGGACAGAGATGACTTGTTTGATGGACATGTTGGTTATGATGGAAGGGGCGTAGGAATGGGATTAGAGATGGTGACGCTTTTTATAATCTTTTATGAACTCCGCAGCATGCTTCAGATCAGACTCTGAAACCCAGGAGTCTTCTTTGGCAGAGTAACCCTTCCATCAGATCAGGAAGGAGTGGGAGCATGGCATTCCGCGGTGTTTCAAGATCTTCTCAATTTCGTATTCCTCCTCGCCTTCTACAAGGTCCGGGGGAGGAGCTGGGAAATTGGGAGCGTGGACGGGGTTCTTGTGGTAGGGTGTCAGCAACAAGGCATGGAAGACCGGGTGAATCCGCCAGGTTTTGGGGAGGCGGAGTTTGTATGTGATCGGGGAAAGTACCTGTGTAATGGTAAAAGGTCCTTCCTGTTTCGCGGTGAATTTCGGGTTGACTACGGAACGTTTCAAGTTCCATGCTTCTAGCCAGACCTTATCTCCAATGATGAATGGGGTAAACCAGTGCTTGGAATGTGCTGCCATAGTTTGACAGGCAAGTTCATGCGCACCAAGGGCTTCATCACATGCTGCAGTTGTTGCGAGCCAGAGGCACGCTCAATCCAAACGCAATGAGCGACTCAAACGAGAAGGTAAACGACGAGTAGAGACCTTTTACAGGTAGTCTCCGAAACCGGCAAATGAAATGAGTGGAGCGGAACTCAGCAGGCGCGGGCAAGGGACCAAAGTCCGGTGCGGGAAACAAGTGAATTAGATTGGGGAACCAGTCATAAAGAGCTACTTTATATACATGTAGATACTGCGCACAGACCAAGGTACACTTTAGGGTAGACATGAGATAAGAAGCAAAGTGTGGAAGTGAACCTTGTCTGATGTGAGAGAAAAGATAAGGGTGAGCAGATAAGAAAGATAAGAGATAAGACATGAGGCATGACATCACTAGGCCTAGACCTAGTCATGTGATATGTCTCACGGTCACATGCTGCTAGTCACGTGACTTCTGAGAAATGAGATTTAGAGTCCAACATGTACATGTGTCAGTGGAGTCTATCTCCATCTGGTAAAGAGTGTGAGTTGAGGAGCAATCGTAATAGCAGTAAGGGCAGTGATGCGATCAGAGACAGTGGGGACCATAGACAAGGGAATAACCAAGGGAAGGGCTTGGGGTTCGAAGCCCATCATGAGAAAGAAGGGTGATTGCCCTGTGACAGAGTGAGGACAGTGATTGTGCATGAATTCTGCTAAGGAGATCTTAGCAGACCATGATGAGGGTTCATTACCACAGAAGATTCGTAGATACGTTTCAACCTCCTGGTTGACTCACTCTATTTCTCCATCTGTTTGAGGGTGGTACGTGTTACGATTCTCTTTACTTTGTCATCCGCTATGCCCTTTTTTGCTTATTCTTTTCTTTCACAATAATAGACACTCCACAGTAACCTGCGGGTTCACCTTTCTTACGCTATCATCATACGCATTCATCTCTTTTGTCTCACAATGACCAGTACTCCATGGTAACCCCATCAGGTTCACCTTTCTCATGCTGTCATCACTTGTACCATTGTCTCGGGTCTTGATTCACAACGAGTCATACCTCATTGCGCATGACTCACTCTGAGTCACACTTCCTTTGCTTGGCATTACTCATTCTCTTGGCACTTACCAAGCATGCCCTTTACCCTGATTACTTAGCTTGGTCTGTACACGCTCCCCTTAGGTATATAAACCCTCGCGTCATGTACCTGTTCATTAGCTTAGTTCTCCCTGGGAATATACCCTTAGTCCCTTGCCCTTGATCCTCTCAATGCGTCGACTCTCGTCTTCACAATTGTGTCCTTGTCCTCCGTATTAATTGGACTATCTTTGAACCACTCGATCTCATCATTGGACAACCTCTCATCCAGGACTTGTTCTTCGACTCTTGATCGCTGAACACCCCATTGACATCGTCCCGACACTCCTCGTGTCTGCTTTTAGCCAACTAGGGGTTATCCAAGGCTATGCTCACTCCTACCCAGACCAAGCATAACAAAAGAACTAAGCTTCTTCTTTCACGGCTACTACCATATAAGCCATATCACTGAACCACTCTGTCCCATCACAGAGATCCTCGTTGGACCGCCACATGGCGTCTGCCTCCTGTCATTGCCCCTGACTCCATCAACGAAGACCAGGACACCGCTCTGCCTCTTTGAACTCCTATGTTGTCTTTTAGATGAAACCTTTCACTTTCACCTTTGCCCCCACCTTTGACACCTCTGACTATCATGTCTTCAGCGAAACTAGTCGAGCTCAAGCTCAACTCCCCCTCTGAATATGATGGCTCCTTTGCCAAATACCAGGCATGGTTTAACTCCTGCCTCTTCTACCTCTCGACCAACGCTGACGTGTATAACACTGAGGCGAAGAAAATCACTTTTATCCTCTCATTCATGATGAAAGGATCAGCCCACACTTGAGCAACTACCTTCCGCACCACCAGGATCAATACCATCTCCGGTACCATATCCATGGGCACCTGGTCGGACTTTGTTGACAAGATCAACAAGGCTTTCCAACATCACGATGTCATCGGACAATCCATCGCCTGGATGTCCACCACCCGTATGATCTCCTCGAATGGGGTATACAAACCCTCTCTCTCCTCGTACACCTCCCAATTCCAGAATCACACCGTCATCGCCAGAGTCACTGACTCCAATGTCCTTATTGGCTACTACTCCGCTGGTATCCCCACCCCAATCATGTCTCGCATCATCATGATGGAGACCGTCCTCACAAAAATTGATGACTGGTACAAGAAGGCTATGACCTTCCACACTATGTGGGAATGTGCCCAAGAAATCAAGGCACATAACGCCAAACCAACCATCCCCGCCAAGACCTTTCACCTCCCCCACGCCGTCGACCCAGACGTTATGGATGTCGATGTCATCTCCACTTGCCCCCCAAAACTCACCGACGCCCTCTGCTCCAAATGCACCCACAAGGGCCTCTGCTTCTGCTGCCGGAAACCCAGCCATACCTCTGCAAACTGCAAGGTTAAGTTTGCCACCACTTCCGCACCTTCTGGAGAAAAGAAGACGAAAGGTGGTGATGTAGCTGTTGCAAAGAATGACAAAGAAGAGACAGCTATGCTGGACTTGATGCAATGTGATGATGAAGGCATCCCCGAGACGGTCACCCAAGTCAAGGGTTTTTGAAAGGGGAGTATTGATTGACGCGATCCTCCCCCATTATCTTTAAAGTAGCGCCTGTATCTTCAAAGAACAATAGATCTTTGAGTATCCCTGTTCAACTCATTGTTCCCTTGCCCTCACTCAAAAACGATGAAACCACCACTCTTGTCGACTCAGGAGCAATGATCAATTGCCTTGACTGGCAATTCGCATGAAAACATCAGATCCCTTGCCACAAACTCAAGAAGCCGATTCAAGTCCGAAACATCAATGAAACCTTGAACAAGAAAGGTACTATCCGCTATACCACCAATCTGTTCATCTCCGTCAATGGTGTCATCCACGAAGTCCTCTTCCATGTCATGGAATGTGGAGAGGAATACATCATCCTCAGCTTCCTCTGGCTGACTGCGGTTAACCCCACCATCAACTGGGAGAAGAACACCATCCAGATCAATGAATCTACCGACCAGTCGAAAATCCTCTTCACCAAATTTTCTACCGACTCAACAACCCATGATGCATTCCTCGCCCCCTGTCCCTCATCATCACCAGATCCACCACGACTGGGACAAGAACCTCTATGACTACCTTAACCACAAAAACCCTGAATACGTTCGAGTGGAGGACTTTGTCAACACCGCCGTCTTCACCCACTCCTGCAAATGATACATCCACAGTGACCGCCGAATCGTCATCAACTCCACTCGCATCAAAGCCTACACTACCGCCACCGATCTCGCGATTAAACAACTCACAAACAAACCTAAGATCACCCTTCCCCCAGAATACGCCGCCTTCTTCAAGGTGTTCTCCGAAGTCGCTGCTGGCAAACTCCTGCCTTCTCATCCTTATGACCATGCAATCAACCTCAAAGACTCCTTTGCTCTGAAAATCGGCAAGATCTACCCTCTATCCCCTGATGAAAAGAAAGCCTCCAAGGACTTCCTTGACGAAAACCTCAAGGCCGGAAAGATCTGCCCCTCTCAATCTCCCCAGGTGTCACCCTTCTTCTTTGTCAAGAAGAAAGATGGCAAACTTCGCCCCTGCCAGGACTACCAATACCTGAATGAGCATACCGTTCAGGACGCCTATCCCCTCCCACTAATTACTGACCTTGTAGATAAACTCAAAGAGGCTCAGGTCTACACCAAGTTCGACGTTCATTGGGGGTACAACAACGTCTGAATCAAAGATGGCGATCAATGGAAAGCCGCCTTCATTACCCACAAAGGCCTCTTCGAACCCACGGTCATGTTCTTCAGCATGACTAATTCCCCCATGACCTTCCAGAGATTCATAAATAACTCCTTCCACGACATGATCACCGAAGGATGGCTCATTATCTATATGGATGACCTACTGATCTTTTCCCCCAATCAGAAGACCCACGAGGAGCACACCAAACACATCCTACAGTGAATGGAGGAACTCGACCTCCACCTCAAACTCAAGAAATGCATGTTCTATTACAATTCACTATGTTTTGTCATCTGCTATGTCCTTTCCATTTATTCTTTTCTCTGACGATGGTAGATACTCCACGGTAACCCACAGGTTCACCTTTCCCGCGCTACCATTGTACACATTTATCTTTTTTATCTCATGATGACCAGTACTCCATGGTAACCCCATCGGGTTCACCTTTCTTGCGCTGTCATTGCCCATACCATTGTCTCGGGTCTTGACTCACGTCGAGTCATACCTTATCGTGCATGACTCATTCTGAGTCACGCTTCCTTTGCTTGGCATTACTCATTCTCTTGGCACTTACCAAGCATGCCCTTTACCCTGATTACTTAGCTTGGTCTGTGCACACTCCCTTTAGGTATATAAACCCCCGCGTCGCATACCTGTCCCTTAGCTTAGTTCTCCTTGGGAATATACCCTTAGTCCCTTGCCCTTGATCCTCTCAATGCGTCGACTCTCATCTTCGCGATTGCATCCTTGTCCTCCATATTAATTGGACTATCTTTGAACCACTTGATCTTGTTGCTGGACAACCTCTCATCCAGGACTCATTCTTTGACTCTTGATCACTGAACATCCTGTCAGCATTGTCCTGACACTCCTTACATCTGCCCTTAGCCAACTAGGGGTTATCCAAGGCTATGCTCACTCCTACCCAGACCAAGCGTAACAGTATGCAGTGGAGAGGGCGAGATCGTATGAGAGGAGGCATCTGAGTTCCTTGGTGAAGGTGGATGTGAATTGCAGGCTGTGATCAGAAATAATCTTCTTGTAGAGGCCGAACCGTGTGAAGACCTTGTCAAAGAAAAGCTGTGCAATTCCTTCGGCAGTTACCGTGGACATGGTGGGGCACAGAATTACCCCTTTCGTAAGCCTGTGGTTGACCATGACTGAGAGCGAATCGAAGCCAGATGACGGGGGAAGACCAGTGATCAGGTCACAGGAGACCTGTTGGAAAGGGCGAGTACATGAGGAGTGGATAGGGACGAGAGGGGGAACCATGGGATGTGTGTTGACCTTGTTTTGCTGGCAAATGGCATAGCCAGCGATGTATTGGCAGACAAATTGGGCAAGTCCAGGCCACCAATATTGTGTGGAGACAAGTTGACGCATTTTCAAGAAGCCAGGGTAGCCTGCCATTTCATGGTCGTGGCACCTGGCCACCACATCACGGTGGAGGGTCCCGTCAGGGGGAACATAGGTACAACCTTTAAATGAAAGGAGACCGTCAGAGTAGGACCAATCTTTGAGGTTGGTGCGGAAGGGGGAGATTTGAAGTTTCTTGCCGACTGTGGCTTGGACGGCATTGAGAACGAGGGGGTCGGAGGCGGAGGAGGTGACGAGTTTCTCGTGCAAGGTAGTGTCGATGAGATTCACAAACATGGAGTCAGGGAGGGCAACAACATTGGAATTGTTGTTGTCAGACTTGGGAATAAGATCTGAGCGGCGGGAGAGTGCATCAGGGCCAGCAAGGAGTTTGCTGGGGACGTGGATGATCTTTAAATTGAAGTCGGCGAGGTCAAGAAGCCACCTGGCTTGGCGGCAATTGAGTTCCTGTGTCTGATGGAAATAGGTCAGGTTCTTGTGGTCAGTGAAGACCTGAATGGGGAATGTGAAGCCATGGAGATAGTGGTGCCACATTTTGAGGGCATGAAGGATGGCAAGAAGCTCCCGATCATGGATGTCATAGTTCTGTTCCACGGGAGATAGCAAAGTGGAGTTGTAGGAACAAGGATGCCAATCTCCGTTGGTGTCGGTCTGGAGGAGAATACCACTGGTGGCCCATTTGGAGACATCAGTGGCGATAGCGAAGGGTTTGGAGAGATCAGGGAGCTGGAGGATGGGGTGCAACTGGAAAAGCTCCTTGAGGCGATCAAAGGACTGCTGTTGGTCAGCAGTCCAGACCCAAGGTTGCTTTTTCTTGGTGAGATCGATGAGGAGGCATGTGACTGTGGAGTAGTCAGGGATAAAATGGCGGTAGAAGTTGGCGAAGCCCAGGAAGAAGCGAACACCCTTGAGGTTGGTAGGTACCGGCCATTTGGCGATACTGTCGAGTTTAACTGGATCCATGGTGAGTTGGCCCGGTTTTATGATCATACCTAGGTATTTGACTTCCTTGGTGTTGAATATGCACTTCTCGAGCTTGAGGTGGAGGTCAAGTTCCTCCATTTGCTGAAGGATGTGTTTGGTACGCTCCTCGTGGGTCTTCTGATCAAGGAAAAAGATCAGTAGGTCATCCATGTAGATGATGAGCCATCCCTCGGCGATCATGTTGCGGAAGGAGTCATTCATGAATCTCTGGAAGGTCGCAAGGGAGTTAGTCATGCCAAAGAACATAACTGTGGGTTCGAAGAGGCCTTTGTGGGTAATGAAGGCGGCTTTCTATTGATCACTGTCTTTGATTCGTACATTGTTGTACCCCCAACAAATGTCAAATTTAGTGTATACCTGAGCCTCTTTGAGTTTGTCTACGAGGTCAGTAATCAAGGGGAGAGGGTAAGCATCCCAAATGGTGTGTTCGTTCAGGTAGTGGTAGTCTTGGCAAGGGCGGAGTTTGCTGTCTTTCTTCTTGACGAAGAAGAAGGGTGATGCCTGAGGAGATTGAGAGGGGCAGATCTTGCCAATCTTCGGAGTAAAGGAGTCTTTGAAGTTGATTGCGTGGTCATAAGGGCAAGAAGGCGGGAGTTCGTCAGCAGCGACTTCGAAGAACACCTTGGAGAAGGTGGCATATTCTGGGGGAAGGATGATCTTGGGTTTGTTCACAAGTTGTTTAATCGTGAGATCCGTGGCGGTGGTGTAGGCTTTTACATGGGCAGGGTTGATGTTACGATTGCTCCTCACCTCACGCTCTTTACCAGATGGAGACAGACTCCACTGACACATGTACGACCCAGACTCTAACTTTCATTTCTCAGAAGTCACGTGACCAGCAGCACGTGACCGTGGGACATATCACATGACTAGGTCTAGGCCCGGTGATGTCATGCCTCATGTCTTATCTCTTATCTTTCTTATCTG
>JBBPLZ010000469.1:0-10969 GCA_038090055.1 Hemileccinum hortonii | reverse complement strand
ACCCTTAGTCCCTTGTCCTTGATCCCTCGTGCGCGTCGACTCTCGTCTTCGCAACAACGTCCTAGTCCTTCGTATTAATTGGACTATCCTTGAACTCCTCGATCTCGTCGCTGGGCACCTTCACGCCCAGGACTCGTTCTTCGACACTTGATCGCTGAACACCCCGTCGGCATCGTCCCGACACTCCTCACGTCTACCCTTAGCCCACTAGGGGTTATCCAAGGCTACGCTCGCTCCTACCCGGACCAAGCGTAACACTCATCTTGTAATTGTATGATGTGATATGTTGATACTCTTGCATCATAGCACACCTTTATTCTAGTACTTTATGCTATTGGTTAGAATACCATAGAACTTCTATCTTTTAGGATAGATTATACATAGAAACGGGCATCTTGTACAGGTATATAAGATGACCTTACAGTGCATCTTATAATAATCGAATTTACATCTTCCCTTTCGATCTTACTGTTCTCTGAACAAGACTCTTGGCTTTTGTACCATCGCTTTATCACTCAAGTAAGTATTCCTACTTGAGGTTCATTCCCCTGTCCTTTCACCATTCAGAGTACTTTGTATTCTGAAAGGTTATGAGCCCCGCTTAGACAAGCAGAGTCTGTCTTTTGATATCACAATGCCTCCCACCGTCTTGTGTGATGAGCAGTGGTACATGTTATGATTGCTCCTCACCTCACACTCTTTACCAGATGGAGACAGACTCCATTGACACATGTACGCCTCGGACTCTAACTTTCATTTCTCAGAAGTCACGTGATAGCAGCACGTGACTGTGGGACATATCATATGACTAGGTTTAGGCCTGGTGATGTCATGCCTCATGTTTTATCTCTTATCTTTCTTATCTACTCACCCTTATCTTTTCTCTCATGTCAACTAAGGTTCGCTTTCACACTCTGCTTCTTATCTCATGCCTGTCACGCTTGGTCCAGGTAGGAGTGAGCGTAGCCTTGGATAACCCCTAGTTGGCTAAGAGCTGATGCGAGGAGTGTCGGGACGATGCCGACGGGGTGTTCAGTGATCAAGTGTTGAAGGACGAGTCCTGGACGTGAGGGTGTCCAGCGACAAGATCGAGTGGTTCAAGGATAGTCCAATTAATACGGAGGACAAGGACACTGTTGCGAAGACGAGAGTCGATGCGCATGAGGGATCAAGGACAAGGGACTAAGGGTATATTCCCAAGGAGAACTAAGCTAAGGGACAGGTACACGACGCAGGGGTTTATATACCTATGGGGAGTGTGCACGGACCAAGCTATGTAATCTGGGTAAAGGGCATGCTTGGTAAATGCCAAGTGAATTAGTAATGCCAAGCAAAGGAAGTGGGACTCCAAATGAGTCATGCACCATGAGGAATGACTCGACGTGAGTCAGAACCTGAGACAATGGTATAAGTGATGACAGCATAGGAAAGGTGAACCCGATGGGGTTACCGTGGAGTACTGGTCATCGTGAGATAAAAGAGATAAACGTGTATGATGGTGGCGCGAGAAAGGTGAACCCGCAGGTTACCGTAGAGAGTCTACCATCATGAAAGAAAAGGATAAGTAAGAAAAAGGGCATAGCGGATGACAAAGCGTAATGAATCGTAACATTACCCCCCCACTAAACCCGAAGCACCGATGAGGGGACTTGATGACCCACGGTCTTGAAGCTCAGAAGTTGAGGACGTAGTGCCCGGGGGAGCCAGTGACATTGGCATAAGCATTGTCGTCCCATTCAGGGTCGACACCGAAGACAGGAGAGGGGTCACAAGGGAGCGGAGGAATGGGGGAGACCGTGTGATGACGGTTGGGACCGCATCTGGTGGAAGGAGGACGAGGAGTGCTGTGCGTGCGGCGGGATGTAGACGAGGACGACGAGGACATGGAGTGCTGGGTAGACAACCCAGAGGAGGGGGACGGAGAGGAATGGGTGGTGTATGGCGGGGGAAGAGAGGCAGGGGCAGTACGGTAATGTTCCGCGATGGCACGGGCGAAGCGGTCAATCTCGGTAAGAAACTCTCCGAAGTAGAGTTGGTGGGCAAGGGTAATGAGTGCGCCACGAGTATGGTGTCGAATAGAAAAGAGAAGGGCCTTAGTTAGGCCGTGGAGGGCTTCAGCAGTCTCTGTAGACTGCAGGATGGGGGTGAGCCGTTCAAGGCCAAGGAACACTTGGTAGAGCGCGAGGAGGGGGGAGTCCATGTCCAAGTGTGAGTCTATGTACCACGCCAGGCGGGGGTCGAAGACAAGATGGAGGACGTTCTGAGCATAGGTGGCGTCGGGGTATCCCTCACGGGTACGGTGGGCCATTAAGGGGAGGTCTACGGCAGTAATAGAATGCATATCAGCGGAGGTAATCGTAGCAATGGAAACAGGGGGTAAAACGGGAACCGGGACAATATTTTCGTTTGCGCCCCATCCTGTGGTGGCGGCGTTGCTGGAGAGTTCAACATCCGAGATGTCGTTGATGATGTGGAAGGGCGATGGAGCGATGACTGGTGAAGAGGACTGGGAGCAAGGCGAGGCGTTAGGGACGTTGGTGGAAGCGGGGATGGAGATGTTTTGTTCGATGGCCATGGTGGTGGTGATGGAAGGGACATGGGAGCAGGGTTAGAGATGGTGACACTTTTTATATTCGTTTACAAACTCCGCAGCGTGTTTCAAATCGGACTCCGAAACCCAGGAGTCTTCTTTGGCGGAGTATCCCTTCCATCGGATCAGGAAGGAGCAGGAGCGCGGTGGTCCGTGGTGTTTCATGATCTTCTCAATTTCGTATTCCTCCTCACCTTCTACAAGATCCGGAGGAGGAGCTGGGAAATTGGGGCTGTGGATGGGGTTCTCGTGATAGGGCGACAGCAGCGAGGCATGGAATACCGGGTGGATCCGCCAGGTTTTGGGGAGGCGGAGCTTGTACGTGATCAGGGAAAGTACCTGTGTAATGGTAAAGGGACCTTCCCGCTTTGCGGCGAATTTCGGGTTAACCACGGAACATTTCAAGTTCCGTGCTTCTAGTCAAACCTTATCTCCTAGGGCGAAGGGTGTGAACCGGTGCTTGGAACGTGCTGCCATAGTTTGACGGGCAAGTTCATGCGCAGCGAGAGCTTCATCGCGGGCCGCAGTAAGGGCGGTGATGCGATCGGAGACAGCGGGGACCGTGGACGAGGGGATAACTGAGGGAAGGGCTTGGGGTTCGAAGCCCATCATGAGGAAGAAGGGCGATTGCCCTGTGACTGAGTGGGAATGGTGATTGTGCGTAAATTCTGCCAAGGAGATCTTAGCAGACCAGGATGAGGGTTTGTTACCACAAAAGATCCGAAGATACGTTTCAACCTCTTGGTTGACTCGCTCTGTTTCTCCATCCGTTTGAGGGTGGTACACGGTGGAGAGGGCGAGGTTGTAGGAGAGGAGGCATCCGAGTTCTTTGGCGAATGCAAAGGCGAATTGTGGGCCGCGATCAGAGATAATCTTCTCATAGAGGCCGAACCGTGTGAAGACTTTGTCAAAGAAAAGCTGTGCAATTCCTTCGGCAGTAACCGTGGACATGGTGGGGCAAAGAATTACCCCCTTCGTAAGCCCATGGTCGACCACGACCAAGAGCGAATCGAAGCCAGATGATGGAGGAAGACCGGTGATTAGGTCACAAGAGACCTGTTGGAAGGGGCATGTGCACGAGGATCGAATGGGGACGAGGGGGGGAACTGTGGGGTGTGTGTTAACCTTGTTCTGTTGGCAGATGGCGCAGCCAGCAACGTATTGGCGGACGAACTGGGCAAGTCCCGGCCACCAATACTGAGCAGATACAAGTTGACGTGTTTTCAGGAACCCGGGGTGGCCTGCCATTTCATGATCGTGGCACCCGGCCACCATATCACGGCGGAGAGTTCTGTCAGGGGGAATGTAGGTACGGCCTTTAAAGGAAAGGAGGCTGTCGGAGTAGAACCAATCTTCAAGATTGGTGCGGAAGGGGGAGATTTGGAGTTTCTTACCGACTGTGGCTTGGACGGCATTGAGAACGAGGGGGTTAGAGGTGGAGGAGGCGACGAGTTTCTCGTGCAGGGTGGTGTTGATGAGGTTGACAAACATAGAGTCGGGGAGGGCTACGACGTCAGAATTGTCAGTGTCAGACTCGGGGATAAGATCAGGGCGGCGGGAGAGGGCATCAGGACCGGCGAGAAGTTTGCCAGGGATGTGGATGATTTTCAAATCAAAGTCCACTAGATCAAGAAGCCAGCGAGCTTGGTGGCGGTTGAGTTCCTGGGCCTGACGGAAATAAGTCAGGTTCTTGTGATCTGTGAAAACTTGGACGGGGAATGTGGAGCCGTGGAGATAGTGGCGCCACATTTTTAGAGCACGGAGGATCGCGAGAAGTTCCTGGTCATGGATGTCGTAGTTCCGTTCCGCAGGGGAGAGCGAAGTGGAGTTGTAGGAACAGGGGTGCCAATCTCCGTTGGTGTCGGTCTGGAGGAGGATACCGCCAGTGGCCCATTTGGAGGCGTCGGTGGCGATAGCAAAGGGTTTAGAGAGGTCCAGGAGTTGAAGGACCGGGCGGGCCTGGAAAAGCTCCTTGAGTCAATCAAAGGACTGCTGTTGGTCAGTGGTCCAAACCCAGGGTTGCTTCTTCTTGGTGAGGTTGATGAGGGGGCGTGTGACTGTGGAATAATCAGGGATGAAACGGCAGAAATTGGCGAAGCCCAAAAAGGAGTGAACGCCCTTGAGGTTAGCGGGTACCGGCCATTTGGCAATACCATCAAGTTTAACCGGGTCCATGGCGAGTTGGCCTGGTTTTACAATCATACCAAGGTATTCAACTTCTTTAGTGTCGAACACACATTTCTCGAGCTTGAGGTGGAGGTCGAGTTCCTCCATTTGTTGTAGGACGCATTTGGTACGCTCCTCGTGGGTCTTCTGATTGGGTGAAAAGATCAGTAGGTCATCCATGTAGATAATGAGCCATCCCTCGGCGATCATGTCGCGGAAGGAGTCATTCATGAATCTCTGGAAGGTCGTGGGTGAGTTAGTCATGCCAAAGAACATGACCGTGGGCTCAAAGAGGCCCTTGTGGGTAATGAATGTGGCTTTCCACTGATTGCCGTCTTTGATTCTGACATTGTTGTACCCCCAACGAACGTCAAACTTGGTGTATACTTGAGCCTCTTTGAGTTTATCTACGAGGTCAGTGATCAGCGGGAGAGGGTAGGCATCCTGAACGGTGTGTTCGTTCAGGTATCGGTAGTCCTGACAGGGGCGGAGTTTGCCATCCTTCTTTTTGACAAAGAAGAAGGGTGATGCTTGAGGGGATTGCGAGGGGCGGATCTTTCCGGCTTTGAGGTTTTCGTTGAGGAAGTCCTCGGTGGCTTTCTTTTCGTCAAGGCTTAGAGGGTAGATCTTACCGATCTTCGGGGTGAAGGAGTCCTTGAGGTTGATCGTGTGGTCATAGGGGCGAGACGGAGGGAGTTCACCAGCGGCGACTTCGGAGAACACCTTGGAGAAGGCGGAGTATTCAGGAGGAAGGGAAACTTTGGGTTTGTTCGCAAGTTGTTTGATCGCAAGATCTGTGGCGGTGGTGTATGCCTTGATGTGGGCAGGGTTGATAACGATACGGTGATCGCCGCGGATATCTCTCTCACAGGAATAGGCGGAGACGGCGGTCCTGACAAAGTCTTCTGCGCAGATGTACTCGGGGTTTGCTTCGTCGAGGTAGTCGTAGAGACACTTGTCCCAGTCATGGTGGACTTGGTGATGCCGGGGGGTAGGAGTTGGTTCTTGGTAGCGGAGGCGGGCAAGGAAAGCATCATGGGTGGTCGAGTCAGTGGAGGATTTATCAAAGAGTGTTTTCGACTGGTCAGTAGACTCATCGATCTGGATGGTGTTCTTCTCCCAGTTGATAGCAGGGTTGACCGCGGTCAGCCAGGGGAAGCCAAGGATGATGCGTTCTTCTCCACATCCCATGACATGGAAGAGAACTTCATGGGTGACACCGTTGACGGAGATGAACAAGTTGGCGGTATATTGGATGGTACCTTTCTTGTTCAGAGTTTCATCGACATTTCGAACCTGGATTGGTTTTTCCAGTTTCTTGCAGGGGATCTGGTGTTTTCGTGCGAACTGCCAGTCAAGACAGTTGATCATTGCACTGGAGTCAATGAGGGTGGTGGTTTCGACGTTTTTGAGGGTGCACGAGGGGACAATGAGTTGGACTGGGATACTCAAAGATCTATTAGTTTTTGATGATACATGCGCAGCCTTAGATACAATGGGGGAGGATCGCGTTGATTGATACTCCCCTTTCAAAAACCCTGTGCGTATGAAACGGATTCCGGGGTGCCTTCGTCATCACATTCCATCAAGTCCGGCAGAGCCGTCTCTTCTTCGTCATTCTTTGCTATGGCTACATCACCACCTTTTGACTTCTTTTCTCCAGATGGGGTGGGAGATGTGACGAACTTGGCCTTGCAGTTCACGGAGGTGTGGCCGGGTTTCCGGCAGCAGAAGCAGAGGCCCTTGCGGGTGCATTCAGTATGGAGGGTGTCAGTGAGTTTTGGGGGACGAGTAGAGATTACGTCGATGTCCATGGCATCGGGGTCAACGGCGCGAGGGAGGTGGAAAGTCTTGGAGGGGGTGGCGGGTTTGGCGTTTCGTGCTTTGGTTTCCTGGGTGCGTTCCCACATGGTATGGAAGGTCATGGCTTTCTTGTACCAGTCCTCTATCTTGGTGGGGATGGTTTCCATCATCATAATGCGGGACATGACAGGGGCAGGGATACCGGCGGAGTAGTAGCCAATAAGAATGTTGGAGTTGGTGACTCCAGTGATGGCGGCGTGATTCTGGAACTGAGAGGTGTACGAAGAGAGGGAGGGTTTGTATACCCCCTTCGAAGCAATCATGCGGGTGGTGGACATCCAGGCGATGGATTGTCCGATGACGTCATGGTGTTGGAAGGCCTTGTTGATCTTGTCGACAAAGTCCGACCAGGTACCCATGGATACGGTGCCGGAGATCATGTTGATGCCGGCGGCGCGGAAGGTGGTTGCCCAGGTGTGGGCCAATCCTTTCGTCATGAACGATAGGATGAATGCGATTTTCTTTGCCTCAGTGTTGTACACGTCAGCATTGGTCGAGAGGTAAAATAGGCAGGAGTTGAACCATGCCTGGTATTTGGCAAAAGAGCCATCGTATTCGGAGGGGGAGTTGAGCTTGAGCTCGACTGGTTTCGCCGTGGACATAGTTGTCAGGGGCGTCAAAGGCGGGAACGAAGGCAAGGGTGGGGGCGAAGGGTTTTGTCTGAAGGACGACGTGGGAGTTCGAAGAGGCGGAGCGGTGTCCTGGTCTTTGTCAGTGGAATCAGGGGCGATGACAGGAGGGGGATGCCGAGTGGCGGTCCAACAAGGGTCTCTGTGGTGGAACAGAGTGGTTCAGTGATACGGCTTATGTGGTAGTAGCCATGAAAGAAGAAGCTTAGTTCTTTTGTTACGCTTGGTCCGGGTAGGAGCGAGCGTAGCCTTGGATAACCCCTAGTTGGCTAAGGACTGATGCGAGGAGTGTCGGGACGATGCCAACGGGGTGTTCAGCGATCAAGTGTCGAAGAACGAGTCCTGGACGTGAGGGTGTCCAGCAATGAGATCGAGTGGTTCAAGGATAGTCCAATTAATACGGAGGACAAGGACGCTGTTGCGAAGATGAGAGTCGATGCGCATGAGGGATCAAGGACAAGGGACTAAGGGTATATTCCCAAGGAGAACTAAGCTAAGGGACAGGTACACGACGCAGGGGTTTATATACCTATGGGGAGCGTGCACGGACCAAGCTATGTAATCTGGGTAAAGGGCATGCTTGGTAAATGCCAAGTGAATTAGTAATGCCAAGCAAAGGAAGCGGGACTCTGAATGAGTCATGCGCCATGAGGGATGACTCGACGTGAGTCAGAACCTGAGACAATGGTATAAGTGATGACAGCATAGGAAAGGTGAACCCGATGGGGTTACCATGGAGTACTGGTCATCGTTAGATAAAAGAGATAAACACGTACGATGGTGGCGCGAGAAAGGTGAACCTGCAGGTTACCGTAGAGAGTCTACCATCATGAAAGAAAAGGATAAGTAAGAAAAAGGGCATAGCGGATGACAAAGCGTAACGAATCGTAACAATGCCTGCCCTAGAGTGTACCTTGGTCCGTGCACAGTAGTTACATGTATATAAGGTTGACCTTTGCAACTGGTTCCCCAGTCTAATTCACTTGTTTCCCGCACTGGACCTTAGTCCCCTGCCTGCGCCAACTGAGTTCTGCTCCTCTCATCTCATTTGCTGGTTTCGGGGACTACCTGTAAAAGGTTCCTACTCGTTGTTTCTTCATCTTGTTTGAGTTGCTTGTTGCGTTTGGGTTGAGCGTGCCTCTGGCTCACAACAGTACATGCCTATGATCCAGACTGTACAGATCATCTTTCTGTACATCTTTCAATGCTTAAACATAGGCAGATATGCTGTTGAAACTGATAGCATAGTCCTCCATTTTCCAGAAGGACTAATGATTCTTCTCCATTTTCTGGAGACATTTGTTATGTTCTTTGAGATCAGAACCACAACTGATTACTATCATCTTACACTTACGCTTAGGAACTACCCACTCCCAAGTGTAAGTAGACAATCATCCAATTGTTCATCCATACCTTTGAATACAAGGAGAGATCCTATCTGGAATCGTCGTCCCACTCCATATCCTGACAATGTCAGAGAACTCTTGATCGTTCCTCAGGAACATCACCCAGTCAGGGATACACATATTGTCCCACCTGGAGTCCTTTTCGAAGTTCCTTGCCTTCTTTGCAACAGAGCTATTGAACAAAATGAGATCCATCATCACGGTGAGAAGGATGTCATTAGACAATCTTCTGACAATATAATTGATCATCAGAATCAACCCTTTATTGTCACTAGAGTTCTCAGAAACCAATCTCATGTTGCCAATCATACAACCAATCACCGAAATCGCTCAAATCAGTCATTTTATTTATTTTATCACTCCGTTCCCACCAGTCTACCAGATAACCCATATGGATTGAGACAAGCCCCACAATGTTCTTCTCCTCCTCCATTGCCAACACAACCTCCATCTTTCATCAACTCTCTCATCACTCAGCTCGAAAATGTTGCAATCTCCCAATCTCATCTACCTGATTCCCATCAGTGCAATCCTTCCTCTGATTCTGGAGAGGGTCTACCACATGGCCTCACCAGACCCAGAAATCCCCTCATCTCCTCAGATCGACCCCTTCTGACCTCCAGTTCTTCCTCAACTCTTTTCTCCTCCTCTAGTAGGGGAGGATCCACAACCCTTCCAGTAGAATGTGCCAGTCAACACGTCTCCTCTCTTTGATCAACCCCTGGAGCAAGAGCCACTATCTCCACTCCCAACCAATGAGGAGACCAACCTCCTCTATAGGTACTTCACCACAGGAGAGGGAGACACAGACTACCAGTTCATCCACCACATTCTGAAGGAACACAAGAAGGGTCTACTCCTCAGGAATTTGCTGATGTCACATCGGGAAACCCAGCAAGATTGCTGGAGATACAATGCGCTAGTGGACACCAGGTTCCTAGCTTACCATCAATGCGACAAGATCATCGATATCGGGCTTCATTGGCTCCTATTCCAGACTCTGTACCAACTGCCCCTCCTTCATTTTATGTTTGATTGCACCAAAGCAGTCGAAATCTATCCAGGGATTCAAGAGGACCAGGTACTCTGCCCATGGTATCATCCTCAACAACCCATGATCACACTTCCATTGATCTTCAGTCACTCTCCACATCAAGTCTTCCCTTTTTCTCTTCATCCAATTGAAACCAATGCTAAATACCTGGATTCAAATGAGAAAGAGGAGATAGAGTATCAATGGGTGCAAGGTTCCTTCCATTCCATTGATGGTTTTGCTTACTTTGACAAGACACTTGTGCAAATATATGAAGCTGCAGGATGGGCTTTTCCAGTTGACATGTATGAGGACACAGTCAAACTGAGGGTACACAGTCAAGGATTCAAGATTTTTAGGTGCAACATCTTCCCTCCATCTTATCCAAACATCCTCATAATCAAGTTGCACATTCTGAATCAAAAACTATCAGAACAAGATTGGGTTTGGCATCCCATGAAAAATGGAAATGTGGAGAGAAACATCAATTGGACTCTGGAGGAGCACAACTGTTTTTATAGTATGGACATGATTTTGTGGAACTATTTCTTTGATTGCCATTATTGAAAATTACTTATTCTTAATCCTATTCAAAAGAAAATTTACTATAGAACACAATCCTTGTTGAAACTGGTTAAACCAGGATCAACTGATGAGCAGCTCGTTTTCAATGTCCTTTCAGGATGCTTGGCAGAAGTTAACTGAAAATGAACAAGAACTGCTGCATCAGAAGGAGGACGAAAATGCAGACTTTGTGATTCTACTTAGTTCTTCCTATTTTTCTTCTCTTCTTTCACTTCCTATTCATCTTTCTTGGATTGTGGAAACAAAGTACAAAACTGTATATCAAAAGGATTTGGCTAAAAAACAACAATACAAATTGTATCTATACCTTAATGCCTACACTGATAGTGTAGAGGAGATTGCACTGCCATACATCTCTCACAATCACGAGTATATCCTTATCGCACAGGATCATACTATACCAAATCCACATTATTTCCCCATGTTTCATTTCAATAATTTCATTTCGCTTATTCTTGATCCCTTATGATACTGTTGCAAGACAAAATGTCTGCCGCACTGAACTCAACCAAACGGCGGAAACGACGAAGAAGAAAACGAGACGACGAGGAGGGTTTCCTTTACAAGGGCTACCCACAAACGACTGGCGAGATGAGAGGCGAGCGGTACTCAGGTAGTCTTAGCAGGGGACAGAGTCCAGTGCCAATAACAAAGTGAATAAGACTGGGGAGTCCAGTCGTCTACCTAGGGTTTATAT
>JBBPLZ010000468.1:0-10974 GCA_038090055.1 Hemileccinum hortonii | reverse complement strand
CATACTGACTGTCCATGATCGAATCATACGATGACCGACCCTCGTACTCCAGATGGGCTCGTTCGATGGGGGGAGGGGGTGGGACCATGCAATAGATCTAAAAGAATCGTTCCAACCCAAGAAAGGATGGAACATCCCTTTGTCACACAAAGAACAGGAAGAAGTCACTGCATATCTAGATGAACAACTGTGGAAAGGCTACATCTGACCCTCTAAATCACCGCAAACTTCCCCCATATTCTTCATTCCCAAGAAGGAAGGGAAGAAAAGGATGGTTACAGATTACTGGTATCTAAACGAACACACGGTCAAGAATAACTATCCCCTTCCTTTAATCTCACAACTTGTGGACAAACTAAAAGGGGCTAAATTATTTACGAAAATGGATGTCAGGACAGGTTATAACAACGTCCAAATCAAGGAAGGAGACAAGTGGAAGGCAGCCTTCATATGCTTTAGAGGTGCCTTTGAACCTCTCATCATGTACTTTGGGCTGTGCAATTCTCCAGCCACCTTTCAGGCAATGATGAATGAAATCTTCGCCGATATGGACGATGTCATGGTCGTATATATAGACGACATCTTGATATTCACAAAAACAGATGATAAGGACGAACACGACAAGATCATGAGGGAAGTCCTTCAAAGGTTGCAAGACAACAACTTATTTATAAATCCAAAGAAGTGTCAATTTCATGCAGAAGAAATAGAGTTTCTCGGCATGATTGTGGGAAAAGATGGGATCAAGATGGACATGGACAAGGTCCAAGCCATACTCCAATGGCCAGAACCCTTGAATGTAAAGGGAGTCCAGAGTTTCCTTGGACTTGCCAACTTCTATCACAGGTTTATTCAAGACTATGCAAAGGTTGCACGTCCCCTGCATGACCTAACCAAGAAAGATGTAGAGTTCAGATGGGAACTCATACATCAACACGCATTTGACACGCTTAAAGAAAAATTCACCACAGCCCCAATACTGGCATATTCAGATAATGATTGCCAATTCTGATTGGAAACCGATGTGTTGGACTTCGCAACAGGAACTGTGTTATCTATACTAAAAGAAGACAAATGGCATCCCGTAGCATATGCTTCACACGCCATGACCCAAGAAGAATGGAACTACCCAGTAGCTGACAAAGAGATGCTCAGCGTTATAAGGTCATTAGAGATGTGGAGACACTATTTGGAAGGAGCCAAATATGAGTTTGAAATATGGAATGACCATGCAAACTTACAATGGTTTATGAAAAGTCAGAATCTGAGCAGACGACAAGCACAATGGGCATCATACTTGGCCAGATTCAATTACAAATGGGTCCACAAGGCAGGCACCACAATGGGAAAGGCAGATGCTCTCTCTAGATGAGAAGATCACACACACGGAATGAACACCGATAACCAGGGAATAACCGTGATGCCTAAAGAGCATATACGCCAAGTTTTCATAACCACCAAAGGTAAAGTCTTGATGAACAAAATCAATAATGAAACAAAAACATTGGATAAAGAAGGTCTATGCTGCAAGTACGACATGACTGCAGAAAAAGACATATTAATTAAAGAAGGAAGGATCTATGTTCCGGATGCATTGCAAATGGAATGCACCACATTATGCCATGATTCAGCAATAGCTGGACATCCTGGAGTCAAAAAGACCCTAGAAATAGCACGCAGGCACTATTTCTGGCCTAACATGGCAGGATACATCAAAGATTATGTTTCTAGATGTGACCATTGTGCAAGGTTTAAAGGAACCAATAAAGCACCTGCAGGAAAATTAGTACCACTGGAGGCACCAGAGATGCCATGGGTGGTTGTAACTGCAGACTTCACAATGGATCTCCCGATATCAAATGGATTTGACTCAATCCTTGTGATCGTCAATCGATTCTCAAAGGAAGTCGAATTCATCCCATGCAATAAAACAATAAATGCCATAGAGACAGCCAAGTTGTACCTGAACAAAGTTTGGGTTAATCATGGACTCCCCTGAAGCATAGTTTCAGACTGAGGACCACAATTCGTGTCTCATGTCATGCATGATTTATGCAAAAGACTCAGAATAAAACCCAAACTATCCACAGTGTGTTATGCTTGGTCCAGGTAGGAGCGAGCGTAGCCTTGGATAACCCCTAGTTGGCTAAGGGTAGATGCGAGGAGTGTCAGGACGATGCTGACGGGGTGTTCAGCGATCAAAAGTCGAAGAACGAGTCCTGGGCGAGAGGTTGCCCAGCGACAAGATCAAGGAGTTCAAAGATAGTCCAATTAATACGAAGGACAAGGATGTTGTTGCGAAGATGGGAGTCGACGCGCACGAAGGATCAAAGACAAGGGACTAAGGGTATATTTCCAAGGAGAACTAAGCTAAGGGACAGGTACGTGACGCGGGGGTTTATATACCAGAGAGAAGCGTGCATGGACCAAGCTATGTAATCAGGGTAAAGGGTGTGCTTGGTGAGCGCCAAGAGAATTAGTAATGCCAAGCAAAGGAAGCGTGACTCAGAATGAGTCATGCACAATGAGGTATGACTCGATGTGAGTCAAGACCCGAGACAACGGTACGAGCGATGACAGCGTAGGAAAGGTGAACCCGATGGGGTTACCATGGAGTACTGGTCATCGTAAGACAAAAGAGATATACATGTACGATGGTGGCGTGAGAAAGGTGAACCCACAGGTTACCGTGGAGAGTCTATCATTGTGAAAGAAAAGAATAAGCGAAAAAGGGCATAGCTGATGACAAAGCGTAGTGAATCATAACACAGTGCACCATCTGCAAATGGACGGACAAATGGAGTGTGTGAATAGAGATATACAGCAGTATTTGAGGTTAAACTGCGCAGAAAAACAAACGGAATGGGCCGATTGGCTGGCCATAGCCCAATTCCAACATAATGCAATGACTCATTCGGCAACCAGGAAATCACCATTTGAAATCATCAGATCCTATGCACCATGAATGGGCATTGAGCCCGGCATTTCAAAGGCACCAGCTGCCGACACTTTAGCAGACCAAGTGGCCAAAACATTGGACCAGGTCAAAGAATATATTAAAAAGGCCCAAGAGCAAATGAAGCAACAGGCTGATAAGCACAGATTGGACGCACCAGAGTACAAGGTGGGCAATGCTGTATGGCTATCAACCGACAATCTTAGATTGCCATGGGAATCAAAGAAATTATCAGAAAAATAGCTTGGACCATACAAGATAACAAAAACATTAGGGAACACAGTGGAACTGCGATTACCCAAATCTATGCAAATTCATCCAATAATAAATGTATCATGCATTAAACCATACAAAGAACAGTTACCCAACCAACCAGTGACAAAACCAGGACCCTCTAATGTCACCAAAGAACGGAATGAAGAGTATGAGGTTGACTGTATAATTGACTCCCACTGGAGGGGGAGGCAACTTGAGTATCTCGTCCACTGGAAGGAGTATGGGGACGATGAGAGGACATGGGAACCAATGGACAACCTCACACACATCAAAACAGCACAATCTGAATTCCACACTGCCCACCCAAATGCCCCTCAAAAATTGCAAATGACTCAGGAAGTCTTTGATCATTTGTTTTCAACTATACCAGAAAATGTCACAGAAGTGCGAGCCATTTTCGGTTCTATGGATTACTATGATCATCTAGAAGCCAATCCCTAGAGAGGGGGTGGTATAACAAATGCTCACTTCATGCAATCTATTTCTTTTATCTTATCTTATCTTAATCTTATCTTATCAGACAAGAAGACCACACAGTCGCATCTCAAGACATGATGTGGACTTGTCACTTTTTCTCGCTTCAAGGTCATGTGAACATGTCATGTGACTTAACCCCATTTGGTATCACAGCCTTCATTTAATTTCCATGCTGTGCTCACCTCATATTGGTGCTTCCATTCTGATGCCACACCCATCACACACCTTTTAATGACACAGCAACCTGAAACACCTCATGTACCACAGCCCTCATCAAGACAGTGTCTTATCTGCTTATCTCACGTTTCAGATGCAACCCATGACCCTAGATGACTCATGATGACTCACACCCTTAGCCCAAGGCACAGGGTTATGATATATTAGGATAGATTAGATACAAATAGATACAAACACCCATGTAGTATATAAACCCATGAATCAGTGCCAGAAAACTCCAGTCAAGTTCTCTTGGTTCTCTCCCAAAGAATCATTTGAGAATTTAAGAGCTCAAACAATCATCCTTTTCTTTCATCTTTTGCTTCAGACCTTAGCTCGGCTACACCTTGTGCTAGTCCACAGTCTTTGGTTGTTTCAGCATGATTCCAGCCAGAAACTGGAACTGGTTAAGTATGTCCTGCCATGTCACCAGGCAAGTTCTCCTGACATCCTTACTATACCCTATCTTCCAAGGATATTCTGGGGATTAAAAGAATGGGAACTGGTGACAATGGAGGATGACGTGGGGGTGGAGAACAGAGTAGTTAGGATGACCGAGGTCCCAACCAGGATCGTATTCTGAATGGATGTAATGGGGGTCCTACTGATAAATGTGGTGAGGACGACGAGGATGGGGAGCTGCTTGACAGTGGGCAGCAGCTAGTATTTCAGGGTCCCAGTCGTCATTGGGATCAAATTCGATGGGAGCGGGGGCAGGTACATTGAGCTGGTAGAAATCTAGGGCAGCGGCTTGTCTGTGACGAAAGTAACGGTCAATGCGCGAGGACCGTGACATAAACAAATGAAGTGGGATGTAATGTATCAGGCTTTGGAGAGTCCTGTTCAAGTGTTATTGGCCTTGAACAACTAATAACGATGAATGCCTAGAACACAGGTGCAAGGAGTTGATAGAATACGAGCAGGTGGTGGCGACGAGTGTTGAAGACGAGAGAGACGGTGAATACAATGTGAGTGGTGGGAATTGGTAAAATGATGGTGATGAGGTGAAGCATAAGTTGTCCCTCTACAGAGGACTAGGCTGGCAGAGTAGAGAAGAGTGGTATTCAAGTGTACAAGGTTCCTATGAGGAAGGGAGGAATACAAGTGAACAGGACTGAGGAAATTACAGAGAGTAAGGTAGGGTTTATATAGGTAGAGACGACTTAAGGGCAGGTGTGGGAGGTGGAATGTGATAGAATGCAATAGAATGTGAAAGAAGAAAAAAAGCATACTCGTGAGAGAAAGAAGGTGTTCATGAGGCGTGACATCATAATGATGTCATGGTCTGGGCCCCAGGTCAGGTGATGTTTCCCATGGTCATGTGCACTGGTCACGTGACCTTGGAAAGGGAACTAGTGGTAAATGGTGCTCAGGGATCACAGGATATGAGCGAAGTGTAGAGTAAGAGAAAAAGTGAAAAGTGTACAATGTTGGACATGAACTATAACAACAATTCACATCCACCTTCATCAAAGAACTCAGACACCTCCTCTCGTATGACCTTGCCCTCTCCACTGCATACCACCCTCAAACAGATGGAGAAACAGAATGTGTCAATCAGGAGGTTGAAACATACCTGTGGATTTTTTGTGGTAACAAACCCTCATCCTGGTCTGCTAAGATTTCCTTGGCAGAATTTATGCATAATCACTGCCCCCACTCTGTCACAGGGCAATCGCCCTTCTTCCTTATGATGGGCTTCAAACCCCAAGCCCTTCCCTCAGTTATCCCTTTATCTACGGTCTCCACTGTCTCTGATCACCTCACCACCCTTACTGCAGCACATGATGAAGCCCTTGCCATGCACAAACTTGCCTGTCAAACCATGACTGCATGTTCCAAGCAACGGTTCACCCCATTTGCTTTCAGAGATAAAGTTTGGCTAGAAGCACGGAACTTGAAACATTCCATTGTTAACCTGAAATTCACCACAAAACTGGAAGGACCTTTTACCATTACACAGGTACTATCCCTGATGACATACAAGTTGTGCCTCCTCAAAACCTGGTGAATTCACCCAGTTTTCCATGCTTCCCTATTATTGCTCTATCACGAAAACACTGTCCATGGCCCCAATTTCCCAGCTCCTCCTTTGGATCTTGTAGAAGGTGAAGAGGAATACAAAATTGAATGGATCTTGAAACACTGCAGAACGCTGTGTTTCCATTCCTTCCTGATCTGATGGAAAGGTTACTCTGCCGAAGAAGACTCCTGGGTTTCAGAGTCTGATTTGAAACATGCTGCAAAGTTCGTAATGGACTATAAGAAATGTCACCATCTTTGATTCCATCTCCACATTCCCTTAACCATCACTGTCATGTCTATGATACTACTCATCTCCATCCCCTGACCTTTCAAACCACTCCCAGTCCCCATCTCCATCTTGTTCCGACCTTGCCCCCCATTTTAATTTCCACTCTTTCATTAGCTAAATGTTCTTTATCCCATTCTTGATCTCACCTGGCATAGTATATCTCTGTCCAACCAGATCTAGACTTCCCTTGTTGTTGGGCACCTCTCTGCCCAGGATTCTTTGACCTCGTTGCTGGACACCTCTCCATCCAGGACACCTTGACCCTGTTGCTGGGCACCTCTCTGCCCAGGACTCACTCTTTGTATACTCATAGGTCTTCATTTAGCCCTGTGTCATCCTCACTCCTCCTGCCCTCCTTTATTGCCACGATCCTCTTCGTGTTCCCCCCTTGTCCTCTTCCAGGTCTATTCTGACCCAACATTCTTTATTCTCATCCTCACCTTCATGCCACACACGTAGCACCCCTCATTCAAGAATTGCTAGATATGGAATCCACTGTCACTGCATGGTGTTCCCAATTCTCCCGCCCCCCTTTGCCTATGCCCTCAACTTCTGAACCCCAACACAACAGGCTCTCAAGTTCCCTCTTTGGTGCTTTGGGTTCAGTGGGGGGGGTAATGTTACAATCCCTCTTTTTCTTGTCATTGCCTATGCTCTTTTCCTACATGTCTTATCCTTGACAATGGTAGATACTCCACAGTAACCTATGAGTTCACCTTTCTCACACTACCATCATATGCTTTTGTCCTTTCTGTCTCACAATAACTGACACTCCATGGTAATCCCATTGAATTCAACTTTCTTGTGCTGTCATTGCTTGTACCATTGTTTCAAATCTTGACTCACAACAAGTCACAACTGATCACACATGACTCATACTAAGTTATATTCCTTTGCTTGGCATTTACTCATTCTCTTGACATTCACCAAGTGTGCCCTTTACCCAGATTACATAGCTTGGTCCATGCATGCTCCCTTTTAGTTGTGTACCTGTTCTCTTAGCTTAGTTCTCCTTGGAAATATACTCTTAGTCCCTTGCCCTTGATCCTCTCAACATGTTGACTCTCGTCTTCGCAATTGCATCCTTGTCCTCCATATTAATTGGACCCTCTACGAACTCCTCAATCTTGTCACTGGGCAATACTCTGCCCAGGACTTGTTCTTCAACATTTGATTGCTGAACACTCCGTCAGCACCATTCTGACTCTCCTCGCATCTACCCTTAGTCAACTAGGGGTTATCCAAGGCTATGCTCGCTCCTACCCAGACCAAGCATAGCCTTGGATAACCCCTAGTTGGCTAAGGGTTGACATGAGGAGTGTTGGGACAATGCTGACAAGGTGTTCAGCAATCTAGTGTTGAAGTACGAGTCCTGGGCAGAGGATTACCCAACGACGAGATCAAGAGGTTCAAAGAGAGTCCAATTAAGATGGAGGACAATGACATTATTGCGAAGATGAGAGTTGATGCATCAAGAGGGTCTAGGGCAAGGGACTAAGGGTATATTCCCAAGGAGAACTAAGCTAAAGAACAGGTATGCGACATGGGGGTTTATATACCTAAGGGGAGCATGCATGGACCAAGCTATGTAATCAGGGTAAAGGGCACACTTGGTAAGTGCCAAGAGAATTAGTAATGCCAAGCAAAGGAGTATGACTCGAGATGAGTCATGCATGACTAGGTGCAACTTGATGTGAATCAGGACCCAAAGCAATGGTACAAGTGGCGACAGCGTGAGAAAGGTGAACCCGATGGGGTTACTGTGGAGTGCTGTTTATCATGAGACAAAAGAGATGAATGTGTACGATGGTAGTGCGAGAAAGGTGAACCTGCAAGTTACCGTGGAGTATCTACCTTCGTTAAAGAAAAGGATTAAGCGAAAAAGGACATAGATGATGACAAAGCAGAGAAATCGTAACATTACTCCCCTACTAAACCTGAAGCACCAATAAGAGAACTTTGAGGATCCATGGTGTTGAAGCTCAGAAGTTGTGGGCATAGAGCCCAGGGGAACCAGTGACTTTGATGTAGGCATTGTCATCCCATTCAGGGTCAATGCCAAAGATGGGGAAGGGCTTGCGAGGGAGTGGGGGAATGGGAGAGACTGTGTGATGATGGTGGGTTCCACGTCTGGTGGTGCTTGTGCAGGAAGTGCCACAGGGGTGACAAGAGGACAATGGGGATGAGGAGGACATGGACTGTTGGGTCGACGAGGACTCCGAGGAAGATGAGGAGGAAACCCAGAGAGGTTCACGGTGACAGAGGGGGCAAGTGGCCTGCAGGTGGCCCGGGGTGCAGTGAAGGCATATGGGACATTTGTAGAGGGAGCATTGGGCGCAGTGGTGTCCAAGGCAGTGGCACATGTGGCATGTTTCATGGTACTGGGGGTGTGTCACAGGGAGTGGTTGGCGACCATCAAAGCTGGTTCACCATGCTTTGGCTTGTTCAATGGCTCAAAGCTCGTCGGCAATGGGAGGGGAAGATGAGGCCAAGGGGGATGACCGGGCAATGTACAGAGGAGGAAGTGAGGCAGGAGCAATGTGATAGTGGTCCGTGACGGCATAGACGAAGTGGTCAATTTCAAGGAGGAATTTGCTGAAGTATAACTGGTGGGCGAGTATGATGAGGGCGCTGTGGGTGTGATGACAGATAGAGAAGAGAAGGGCCTTGGTGAGACCATGAAGGGCCTCAGCAGTCTCTGGTGATTGGAGGATGGGGATGAGCTGCTCAAGGCCTAGGAATGCCTGGTATAAGGCGAGAAGGGGGGAGTCCATGTTCAGATGGGTGGAGATGTACCACACCAGGCAGGGGTCAAAGACAAGGTGGAGGACATTCTGAGCGTACCTGGTGTCAGGATATCCCTCACAGGTATGGTGGGCTGTTAAGGAAAGGTCTACAACGGTAATAGAGTGCATGTCAGCAGAAGGTGTCATAGCAATAGAGACGGGGGGAAGAATGGGAATGGGTACAATGTTTTCTTTGACACCCCACCCGGTGGTGGCGACATTGCTTGAGATATCGACATCTGAGATGTCGTCAGTGATGTGGAAAGGGGATGGAGCTATGACTGGAGACGAGGATTGGGAGCATGTGGAGGGATCTGGGATGACGGTGGAGGTGGGGACCAAGATGAGCTGTTCAATGGACATGGTAGTGTGAGTGTAAGTGAGTGTGGGAGCGAGATCAGAGATGATGACACTTCTTATAATCCTTTATGAACTCCACAGCATGCTTTAAATTGGACTCCAAAACCCAGGAGTCTTCTTCAGCGGAGTAGCCCTTTCATCGGATCAGGAAGGAGCGGGAGTGCAGTGATCTGCGGTGTTTCAAGATCCACTCAAATTCATATTCCTCCTCACCTTCTACAAGATCCGGGGGAGGATCCAGGAAATTGGGGCCATGGATGGTGTTTTCGCAATAGAACGATAACAGGGATGCATGGAAGACCGGATGAATCTGCCAGGTTTTGGGGAGGTGGAGTTTGTATGTGATCAGGGAAAGTACCTGGGTAATGGTAAAGGGACCTTCCCATTTCGCAGCGAATTTTGGGTTGACTATGGAATGTTTCAGGTTCCGTGCTTCGAGCCAAACCTTATCTCTGAGGGTAAATGGGGTAAACCTTTGCTTGGAACGTGCCGCCATGGTTTGATGGGCGAGTTCATGGGCTGCAAGGGCTTCATTGTGTGCCACAGTAAGGGCAGTGAGGTGATCGGAGACAGCGGAACTGTGGATGAGGGGATGACCAAGGGGAGGGCTTGGGGTTCAAAGCCCATCATGAGGAAGAAGGGCAATTGCCTGGTGATGGAGTGGGGGCGGTGATTGTGTGTGAATTCTGCCAAGGAAATCTTAGCAGACCAGGATGATGGTTTGTTATCACAGAAGATCTGAAGATATGTTTCGACCTCCTGGTTGACCCGTTCTGTCTCTCCATCTGTTTGGAGGTGGTATGCAGTGGAGAGGGCGAGGTTGTATAAGAGGAGGCGTCCAAGTTCCTTGGTGAATGTGGATGTGAATTGTAGGCCGCAATCAGAAATAATCTTCTCATAGAGGCCAAACCGTGTGAAGACTTTGTTGAAGAAAAGCTGTGCTATTCTTTCGGCAGTAACAGTAGATGTGGTGGGGCAAAGAACTACCCCCTTTGTAAGCCCATGGTTGACCATGACCAAGAGCAAATCAAAGCTGGAGGATGGGGGGAGACCAGTGATCAGATCACAAGAGACCTGTTGGAAGGGACAGGTGCAGGAGGAGCAGATAGGGACAAGCGGGGAAATCATGGAGTGCGTGTTGACTTTGTTTTGCTAGCAGACAGTGCAGCCAACAACGTACTGGCAGACGAATTGGGCAAGTCCTGGCCACCAATACTGAGTGGAGACAAGTTGACATGTTTTTAGAAATCCTAGGTGGCCTGCTGTTTCATGGTTGTGGCACCCAGCTACCACATCACAATGGAGGGTCCCCTCGGGGGGAATGTAGGTTCGGCCTTTAAAGGAAAGGAGGCCGTTGGAATATGACCAATCATTGAAATTGGTGCGGAAGGGGGAAATTTGGAGTTTCTTGCTGACCGTGGCTTGGACAGTGTTGCGAGCCAGAGGCACGCTCAACCCAAATGCAACGAGCGACTCAAACAAGAGATAGAAACGACGAGTAGAGGCCTTTTACAGGTAGCCTCCGAAACCGGCAAATGAGATGAGGAGGAGCGGAACTCAACAGGCGCGGGCAAGGGACAAAGTCCGGT
>JBBPLZ010000467.1:0-10995 GCA_038090055.1 Hemileccinum hortonii | reverse complement strand
TCCCAAGTTCACTTCTTTCCCACCAACCCCACCATCATTATATGGTATGAATTCATAGACCATTTCACTGCTCCTGCTCCCATGCTTGTTCAAACCAAGCATTCCATTACCTGACGAGGACCCTATACTTGTTACTTTCATCTTTGCCCCAAGAACACTCTTTGCCACCCCAAGCAATACCTTTGCAGAATCCTCAAAGTTTAGTTGGAAGATACTGAATAGTAAGGATGGCTGATCAGATCATTGTGGTTCTCCAATCCTTGGCTGATGCCATTGCCACATTAAACGATGGGCAGTTAAGTGACATGACTAGAAGGGTTGCTGATCCTGGGGGGTGGAATGACAACAGGAAAACCTTCCAGAACTGATGGGTCCAGATCTCAGTCTGGATCTCAGTCCAGAACTGGAAGAATGTTAAATTCCAAGCTCTTGTCATCTACTCCAGGATGGAAAGAAGAGCAATGGACTTCACTAGAATTCAGATGAACTTCTATCAACACAAAGAGACAAAGTTTGCAATTGATGAGGATACCAGTCTCTTGTCCACCACAGAACTCTGAGGAGTCAATGCTTGCCAACTGGAGTTCACTCAAACAAGAAGTAGAAGCCCACTTTCAGATGGAACTTCTTTCCCACAAATCCAAAAAAGAGCTGGAGAATTACCAGCAAAATGGGAGGCCAATTGACTTCTTCCTAAAACAGTTTGAAGTCCTGGTCAAGGAATCTGAAGTCTCCCTCAACTTTGCCCTCCACTTGATAAAGCATGCAGTAGATCACCACATCTACAATCACTATGAGCTTCACACCAACTCTAGTGACGAATACTGGTCCTGGAGGAAGGAACACAGGAAAGCTAGTTGAGCCTTTGAAAAGATGTCCCTCTAACTCTCCAATGTGATGTGAGTTGATCAATGAACTCATATCTTTCCTCCTCATTCGCAATACTATCCCTTGTACAGTGTCCTATTTGCATCACCATGTCAGCAATTTATCACAGTTGGACTACAATCTGCTCATGGTGCATCAATGGACATGGGGGCTGTACAGCCTCAGTGTCCCAATTTCCACACATGTTTTGGCTGTGGAAAAGTTGGACACATCTGAAGAAACTGTTCTGACAATCTGTCTCAATAGTTCAGAAATACCTTTCCCATCCACCAGCTGTACAATCTGTATATTGGCATGATGACCCCTATCCCAGAAGCTGCAACTTCCCAAGTACACAAGGTCCCTCTCGCTCCTACCACCACCATCGCAGAAGTCTCCCACCATCAGCTGTGGATAGGAGAAGAAGCAGAAGTGTACTGGCACAACCGCATTCAAACAGAGATTTGAAAGTAAGCCACTGCTGGTCTTACCCAAGTCAGCTCATCAGAAAAGGGAAAAGGCAGAGCCATGAAGGTGATCATGTGATAGGACCATCTTATAATAGTTTCTCTCCTTTCTCTGCTTTGATAGACATTGAGGATGATTACAATATCACCTCAGTGAACTATGAAATAACAGGTCCTGGTCTTATGGACTGTATGGATGCCAACTTCCCCATTATGTCAATCTCTTCTGTTTTTTGTAATTTGCTTTTCTCTTCTGAAAAGGCATCTCAATTGAGCATAGCACAGGAAGTAAATAAAAGTGTGCTTGATTCCCTTATAAATGGAAAATATTCCTATTTATAAATCCTCCATGGCTCCTAGTTTTACTTTCATTGACATCAAAACCTCCTCACCTGGTACACTGGCTTTGAGGGGTGAGATGTCTCTATTTTGCTTGATTTTGTTTAAATGGCACAGAGACTGTTGTCGGCCTTGAACTACTAACAATGACAGCCTCGAAACAATAGGTTGGAGGAGTTGATAAAAAACGAGGAGACGGTGGTGATGAGTGTTGTAGACAAGCAATACGGCGAACAAGATGTTCATGGCGGGAATGGTCAAGATAACAGTGACGAGGTGCAACATATAGTGGTCCCTTTGCAGAGGACTAGGCTGGCGATGAAGAGGAGAGTGGTATTCAAATGTACAAGGTCCTTATGAGGAAAGGAGGAATACAAGTGAACAGGACTGAGGAAATTACAGAGAGTAAAGTAGGGTTTATATAGAGGGAGATGACTTTAGGGCAGACGTGGGAAATAGAATGACATGGAACGTGATGGAATGTCATGGAAGAAAAGAAGCGCAAGCGTGAGAGAAAGAAGCTGTCCATGAGGTGTGACATCATAGTGATGTCATGGTCTGGGCCCTAGGTCAGGTGACGTTTCCCGCAGTCATGTGCACTGGTCATGTGACTTTGGAAAGATGACTAATGGTAAACAGTGCTCAGGGATCATAGGATATAAGCGAAGTGTAAGGTACAGAAAAAGTGAAAAGCGTACAATGTGGACACGAACTATAACATTACCCCCCATTCACTAGATTCGAGGTCTAATCTCGAGTCTGTGAATTTGGTATAGGAGGATCCAAAGGGTCGGAATAAGAAGAGGAAGTTGGTCTCGGATATGGAACGGATACGTCTAGGGGTGTTGGGATGAGACTGATGGAAATCAGTGATGGCGTTCTGCGTGTGTTTTAAGTTAATGGCCAGCTCCCAAGTATGGTCAACTTCATCCCAACCCTTCCAGTGGATGAGGTACTGAAGTTTCATATGGTGGAGGCAAGAAGTGGCAATAAAATCAATCTCATATTCTTCGTGCCAGTCTTCGGTCATGGTGATAGTGTTGGGTTTAAATATGGGTTGACTGGCCAGCGGGGCTTTATATGGTTTCACGTGGGAAATATTTATGGTGGGGTGAATGGAGACATGGGAAGGAAGGTGAAAGGTGATGGTATTAGGGAGAAGAGCAGTTATGCGATAAAGGCCAATGAATTTCTGAGTTAATTTACATGCAGGGTAAGGGAGAGAGAGATGCTTGGTGGAGAGCCACACAAGATCACCAATAGAATAGGAAGGAGCGGAGGAGCATTTGGATTCTTGTACATGGGACATCTGATCCTGGGTTTTTTGCAAGATGGCAAAGATTTCATTGTGGTCCTTGTCCATAGCATTAGCGAATGACCTCCCAGGGGCAGTAGAAGATGATGGTTCAACCCCTAGATGAGGTTGATAATTATGTGTGACGAAGAAGGGGGAAGTGCCAGTTGCGGTGGTGAGAGAGGCATTGTGGATGAATTGTGCCATTTTGAGATGGGATGCCCATGAATCCTGCTTCTTTGCGACATACACTCAAAGATAGGTGAGAATCTCGTGGTTGACGTGCTCCGTTTGTCCATCAGTCTGTGGGTGGTAGGCAGTAGAAAGCTTTTGTGAAATCTCCAAGACCTTGCACAACTCCTTGGTGAAATCCAAGATGAACTGGGGGCCTCAATCCGACACTATGGAGGAAGGGAGTCCATGAGAACACCATACGTGGTCTCTAAATAAAACAGCTAAGTCCAAAGAAGAGGTAGTTTTATGATAGGGGAAGCGGTCGATTTCTTTGGAGAAGCGATCAACAACAACGCTGATAGCGTTGTACCCATTAGAGGTGGAAAAACCCGTGATGAAATCAACAGAAATGTCTAACCAAGGGTGGAGAGGAGATGGAAGAGGTATGAGTTTTCCTGCTGGTGGCTTTGACGATCCCTTCGTGAGGGAGCACACCTGGCAGTGATCTATGTAATCGGCAATGTCTTTAGCAGCTCCTGGCCACCAATAAAACTTTTTAAGAGAAAAGATGGTGTGGTCACGGCCAGGGTGACTGGACACGGGCAAGTCATGGAAAAGGGAAATAAGTTTGTTGTGGAGGCAAGGGGGCATGAAAACAATGCCGTTAGAAGATTTGAAAAGTTTCTCATCTGAATAATATTCGTATTCATTGATTGCATCAACATCCATCTTGGCTGACTCAAAACGTAACTTAGTATCAAAATTCGGAGTGAAAGTAGTGGAGGAAATGGCTTGAACTTCAGTTGAGCCAAAACCTTTATTGTTATGTTGAGACTTGTCAAGAGTCTTGGTTTCTGTGAGTTTTGGATTTTCTATTTTTTCAATAATTAGTTGAGTGATGTGATTGCCGTTAGATATGTGGAAGGGAGAGGAAGAGTGATTGAAGAGAATTACACCAATTTCTCCCCTATAATCGGTGTCAATGACTCCGGCCATGATGTCGATTTTATGCTTGAAGACAAGGCCTGAGCAAGGTGCAATTCTCCCATATGTGCCGATAGGGAGCTGGATCTTGACATGGGTGGAAATAAGTGCTTGGTTGTGGGCGGGGATGTCAAGATCGGAGGTAGAACAGAGGTTGAAACCGGCTGTGGCGTCAGAGCCCTTGGTAGGGATGCGCGTGTCCTTGGAGGTCAGTGTAACAGGAATGGATAAGTTAGTGACGTGGATGACCGTGGTGGGAAAAATAGTGATGTTCTCGTTGAGGTTCTCAATGGCATCACCATGGTTGTATCAGTGGGAGAGAGCATCGGTGTGGCCGTTAGTGGAACTGGGTTTATAAATAAGGGTGTAATTAAATTCTTGTAATAACTCGTGCCAGCAAGCTTGTCATCCGGACAGTGTTTGTGGTTTTTTCCAATACTTGAGATTTTTATGGTCTGTCCAGATTTCAAAGTGAGTTTTTCCAATAAGATAATGATGCCACTCCTCAAGAGCACATATAATAGCTAGGAGCTCTTTGTTGTAGACAGGGTAATTCTTTTCTGCAGGCAAAAGAGAATGAGAAAAGAAAGTGCAAGGGTGCCATAACTTATCCTCCCCCAGAACTGATAAAACAGCTCCGGTGGCGATGTCACTTGTGTCTGTTTCAATGCGCATATCCTTAGTAGAGTCTGGGAAAGCAAGGAGGGGAGCGGTAGTGAATTGTTTTTTGAGCATATCAAATGCAGTTTGTTGGGCCTCTCCCCATACATACATAATGCCCTTCTTGGTGAGATCATTAAGAGGGCGGGCGATCTGTCCAAAACCGTTAATAAAGCATTGATAATAGTTGCAGAGTCCGAGAAAAGATGGAAGTTGTTTTAATTTTGTGGGGGCCGGCCAGTTGAGGATAGCATCGACCTTTTTGGATTGCATGCCAACCCTGTTTTTTGATACAGTCATGCCTAGGAAGTCAACTTCATCAGCATTAAATACACATTTTTCTGGTTTAGCATAGAGGTCGTTGTCGCACAAGTGCTGCAATACCTCCATGACAACTTTTGAATGATTGTTGTTAGACTTTCCCTTTGTGAAGATACACATATCATCCAAGTAGACAATGATGATGGCATACATGTCGTTGAAGATGTTGTTCATCATCTGTTGGAAGGTTGGTGGAGAGTTAGTCATGCCAAAATACATAATGACAAGCTCATAAGCCCTGAGAGGAGTGACGAAGGCGGCTTTCCATTCGTTGCCTTCTTTGATATGAACATTATTATACCCCCATCACAGATCGAGGCATGTAAATTTGTCAGCGCCTTTGAGGTGATCAACAAGGGATAAAATAAGAGGAAGAGGATATGAATTTTTTACTGTACCCTCGTTTAGATAGTGGTAATCCATAACGAGGCATTTTTCTCTGGTTTTCTTGGGAATAAAGAATATAGGTGCGGTTTGAGGGGATTTAGAGGGCCGAATATAGCCCTTTTCTTGTTCGCTAGAAATAAAGTTATGGACTGCTTCTAATTCTGCGTCAGAGAGTGGAATGACTAGTTCCTTTTTGGGAACAAAGTTGGGTTTGAGGTTGATGGCATGGTCCCAGGGTTTGTATATGGGCATGCACTTTGATTCCTCCTTACTAAATATGTTGAGGAAGGCATGGTATTGCTTTGGAACTTTGTCGGCAAGTTCCTCCTTGATGGAATGGATATTGACATTCCAGATGTCTTTAACAAGCTGTGGGACGTTAGTAGCCCAACAATTATGGGTGCAGCGAGAGAAAATGATTGTTTTGTCCTCCCAATCGATGAGAGGATTGTGTCAACAGAACCAATTGAAACCTAAAATGATATTATGCATCCTGAGAGTTGCGACTAGCGCATCAACTCCCTCGAAATGCCCTTGGAACATTAGTATAATGGAAACATAGTGAGTTATTTGTCCGTGTTTTGAAACAGTACCATCAGCGTTGGTGATGGCAATAGCGTTAGAGAGGGAAGACATAGAAATACCATTATTTTTTACCCATTTTTTGTCAATGAAGGTTTGAACTGCCCCTGAATCGAGTAGAGCTTTGGTGACGCATTCATGCCATTTGTTGTTTTTCTGAAAGGAAACATTAGTGAGAATGTTGAATTCTCCTTCTTGAGAGGTAAATGGTTCGACATGTGAAAATGAAGCACAGGAGGATTTATAAATTGGAGAAAGAGATATTTTTTCTTTTATCAAGGAATTAAGCACACCTTTTTTAGAGTCTGGTGCTGTGTTCAAATGAGACACCTTGACAGACTGTGAGTCATACGCAAAAACATTGTTCGGTATGTCGTCAACTACATCACCATCCATCTCTCCTTTGATATTGAGAACGGAAAACTTATTAGAGGAAGAAAGAGAAGGAGAAGAAGATTGAGAAGAAAGTACATGCATATTATCTATAGCCAAGGGAGTACCTCCCAGTTTCACTCAGCTTTGCCTTTTCTCAAGTCCTTTAGTCCATCAGCAGCCATCTGGCGCATGCATGCCTCAAAGAGGTTGTAATAATAGGCTTGTGCCTCTTCGGTCATCCATAGGGGATTTCTGGAACCTTGTTTGCCGGTGGAGGGAGCAGTGATCTCCCGAGTCTGGGTACGAGGGGGCGGATAGGTGGTGCAACCCGTAAGTGGGTTAAACTGTGGCTGGCCCCGGGGATGGTGAGGCTTTGTGCAATTACGAGATATATGTCCTACCTCATTGCAGTTGTAACATGTGCGCATGTCCTTGGTTGGCTGGATTGCATGCATGTCCATTGGGGCCTCTCGGCCCGGTTGTGTACCTGTCTTGATGAACTGGGGTCCCAAGTGGGATTAGAACTGTTGTGTCTGCAGATGAGAATGTTCCAGTCTCATCTGGTTGAATATTTTCCTGACAAAGATGGCAGTTTCTTGCCATTTATCGAGAGTGTTATCGATGGCAGGGGTGAGGAGAGAGATCTGGGCATAAATCTGATAGTCAATGCCCTCCTTGTAAAGTCATAGTGCCTGATCTTTAGCCAGGTCAGCATTGGACCTGAGCAGCTTGAATTGCTGTGTGAAGACTTCTATGGGCAGATTGCCCTGCTTGAGTGTGCGGAGCTTTCAGTAGGATTCTTCAGTGACAACGTCAATGCGGAAGTGCAACTCGACCTTTTTCTTTAGTGCAGACCACTTGGGCCACACATTTGCCTTTTCCGCATCTGTGATCTTACCATCCTTCTTGGTCATGTAACCTTGGAGGGAAATGTGCGCGAAATCGGCGGCCTTACCATCCATGCACAAAAGGATGGCCACCGTGGATTGTTTGCACGTAAGCGTAGACTGGCATTGCATTCACGCGGCGACCTTAGTCCACCAATTTCGGAAGGTGGAACGATTGCTGTCCCACGTGCTGGGATCAGTGAATGCTTTATAAGAAGACAGAGGGGGAACGATGGTGGGTGCAGGAGTAGTAGTGGCGGTGGTAGCAGTGGTAGTGGTGGTGATAAACTGCTGTTGCAGTTGTGCTTGTTGTTGCATAATACCAGCCAGAAACTGGAGCTGGTTGAGAATATCTTGCCATGTTACTGGCATGGGTTCTCCCAACATCCTTACTACACTCTATCTTCCAAAAGTGTTCTGGGGATTCAGAGGAATGGGAACTGATGGCAGCTGAGGATGATGCAAGGGCAGAGTACAGAGAGGTTTGGGCAACCAATGTCCCAACTGGGATCATATTCCGAACAGAGATAGCAGAGGTCCTGCTGATAAACGTGGCAAGGATGATGGCGACGGGGAGTGGCTTGGCGACGAGTGGCGGCTAAGACTTCTGGGTCCCAGTCGTCATTGGGATCGAATTCGATAGAAGTGGGGGCAGGAACGTTAAGCTGGTAGAATGCTAGTGCAGCAGCTTGTCTGCAATGAAAGTATCAGTCAATATATGAGGACTGTGGCATATGATGAGAAAGAAGCAGGACGTAAACGTGTCAGGCTTCAGGGAGTCCTGTTCAAGTGTTGTTGGCCTTGAACTACTAACGACAACAGCCTCTAAACAATAGGCTGGAGGAGTTGATAAAAACAAGGAGATGGTGGCGATGAGTGTTGTAGACAAGCAATATGGCGAACAAGATGTTCGTGGCGGGAATGGGCAAGATAACAGTGACGAGGTGCAACATATAGTGGTCCCTTTGCAGAGGACTAGGCTGGCGATGAAGAGGAGAGTGGTATTCAAGTGTACAAGGTCCCTATGAGGAAAGGAGGAATACAAGTGAACAGGACTGAGGAAATTATGGAGAGTAAGGTAGGGTTTATATAGAGGGAGATGACTTTAGGGCAGACGTGGGAAATAGAATAACATGGAACGTGATGGAATGTCATGGAAGAAAAGAAGAGCAAGCGTGAGAGAAAGAAGCTGTCCATGAGGCATGACATCATAGTGATGTCATGGTCTGGGCCCTAGGTCAGGTGATGTTTCCTGCAGTCATGTGCACTGGTCACATGACTTTGGAAAGATGACAAATGGTAAACGGTGCTCAGGGATCATAGGATATGAGCAAAGTGTAAGGTAAAGAAAAAGTGAAAAATGTATGATGTGGACACGAACTATAACAGAGACTGGTGAAAGACCATTGTCAAATGTCTTCTCAACTCCAGAGCCTTTCAAACCTTTGTTGACAAGTGATGGGTAGAAGCCCAAGGACTTACTTTACATACACTCGATTAGCTCATCCATGTGAAAAACATGGATGGTACCTCTTCTTACCACAGGGCCCTAACCCATTACATTATATTTATCATTAATTACAAAGGATATTATGAGGGGGTGGACACAATAGTTGCCACCCTAGGAACTCATGATATTATTCTAGGATATGACTGGTTATATCAACACAACCCTGAGGTTGACTGGATCAACCAGACAATTACCTTCTCGTGATGTACTAGCTACTGCATCACTTAACACAAAACCAAATTCCCAGAAATGTCCCTATCTCTCTTCACATCATCAAAGCCGATGTCAAAGACAAAGTACCTCCTGCCTACCATGACTTTCTGGATGTCTTTCCAAAAATGAATCACAAAGAATGCCCAAATGAAAAGCTTAGGATCATGCCATAGATCTCAAAGACAACTTCATTCCCAAGAAAGGACAAGTTATTCCTTATCTGATGCTGAAATGGAAGATGTTAACGTCCTTGAACACACAATGACGACAGCCTCTAGACGACAGGCTGAAGGAGTTGATAAAATACGTAAAGGCAGCAATGACGAGTGGAATACACGAGCAAGACGGCAAAGACGATGTTGGTGGTGGGGATGGGAATAATGATGATGATGAGGTGTAGCATGAAAGTGGCCCTTTTACAGAGGACTAGGCTGGCAGAGCGAAGAGGAGTGGTATTCAGGTGCAAAAGGTCCCTATGAGGAAGGGAGGAATACAAATGAACAGGACTGGGGAAATTACGGAGACTAGGGTAGGGTTTATATAGAGGGAGATAGGTTTAGGGCAAGCATGAGACAAAGAATGACATGGAACGTAGTAGAATGTCATGGAAGAAAAGAAGCGCAAACGTGGGAGAAGGAAGCTGTCCATGAGGTGTGACATCATAGTGATGTCATGGTCTAGGCCCTAGGTCAGGTGATGTTTCCCGCAGTCACGTGCACTGATCATGTGACTTTGGAAAGGGATTAGGGGTAAAACGGTGCTCAGGGATCATAAGATGTGAGCGAAGTGTAAAGTAAGAAAAAGTGGAAAAGCGTACGAGTTGGACACGAACTATAACAGAAGAAGTTCACAACTTCATGGATGGTGAACTCAAGAAAGGATATATTCATCCATCCACATCTCCTCAAATGGCCCCAGTATGTTTATCCCCAAGAAAACTGGTGAAAAGCAACTTGTTGTGGATTACCACTATTTAAACGAGGGGACTGTCAAGAACAGTTACCTTCTACTCCTCATTCCCACTCTCATTGACCATCTTAAAGGAGCTGACAAGTTCACCACTTTAGATCTTCAATGGGGATATAACAATGTATGAATTAAAGATGGTGATGAACGGAAAGCCATGTTTGTTATGCCTTTCAGTGCATACCAACCAGTGGTAATGTATTTCAGGATGACCAACGGTTCTTCCATGTTCCAACAAATGATGAACAATATATTTAATGATATGTATGCAGTACTGATTGTCTATCTAGTAATTTATGAGTCAGGAGTTTAGCATGTTCCTCTCTTCTTCAGGCATGACTCATCAAACAACCACTCCTCATACCCCTCAATAAAATGGATGAGTTAAGAGATTTAACAAAACCATAATGGAAAAGGCATGTTGGCACATTGCTTCTACCTTTTTTATTATGATTCTGTTAAATTTCTCAGCTTGTCCATTTTGTTGAGGGATATAAGAAGTGGTTGTTTGATGAGTCATGTCTCAAGTAAAGAGGAATGTACTAAACTCCTGACTCATAAATTCACCTCAGTCCGAACACAGTGAGGTGAGTTGATGATCAGTAAAGGTCTCAGCCCAAGAAACCATATTTTTGAAATGTGTCAAACAATCTGACTTGGCTTGCAAGAAGGAGAGTAAAACATAACTTGAGTAATTGTCAATGAAGGTAAAAATATACCAAGCCCATGAGTGCAGTTCAGTTGGTATAGGACCCATTATATTAGTATGCACTAGGGCTAAAAGGCATGTAGCATGCTTGTTTGATGATGGAAATCAGCAATCAGGTATCTTGCCTAAAAATAACTTTTACAAGGAGGTAAGTTCTTTGGTAGAAAGATGGTAGGAACACCTGATAATTGGATATGTGCATGATGCAAAGCATTGCAAGAAGTGTAACCAAAAAATTGGTGCCACAGATGATGAGATTG